>ML274546.1:35727-74052 GCA_005239495.1 Nicotiana undulata | reverse complement strand
ATTGAAAAGAAATTGTGAAATATATGGGAGCGGACCGTACGCCACGGCGGAATTGAAAAGAAATTGTGAAATATATGGGAGCGGGCCATACACCACGGCGAAATTGAAAAGTAATTGAAATATATGGGATCGGGCCGTACGCCACGGCAGTGTTGAAAGCAACTAAAATATATGGGATCAGTCCATAAGCCACGTCAGTGTTGAAAAGAAATTGAAATGAAACTGGGATCGGGCCGTACGCCACGACGAGTGTAGAAAGTAACTTATGGGAGCGGTCCGTACGCCACGGCGGATCTAAGAATTTGTGATTTTTGTTTCATTCGGTGGTCTTACTCTTGAAAGTGCTTTATTGTTTAAGTTCAGTAGCTGTTTGGATTATTCTGCTTTTAGTATATGTACTTGTTGCATATTTCCCTGACATGCCTACTGTATTTCATCATAATTTATCATATGTTATTACCGCTGGACCTTAGTGAGTATCGAGTCGACCTCTCGTCACTACTTCTTCGAGTTTAGGAGGGATACTCACTGGCTACATATTTATTTAATATGTACTCATGCTGCACTTTTTTTTCTTTTTTGTACTTGACTGTACATGTCCGGAGGCTGGCACGTCTGACTATCAGGTCGGTGCTGGATATTGACAGCGTGGTCATACTTCACGGTGAGCTGCTTTCCCGGTGACTTTCTAGCAGCACCCTGGAGCTCTTTTGTTGTATTCCTCTGTCCATTTTATTCAGACGGAGACTCTGTATATATTGTGGTCATTGTATATTCAGTTGTTGCCCATGACACTCGTGACACTAGTTCCTGGCACACACGCGTAGTGTATTTATATTTTTGGGGTTTTGGGATGTATATCCATGTGTATGTTATATCTCGGCTTTGTATCTACTATGACTTACTTTCGCTCAAGGCTAGTATCATGTTAGTTGTTATAACTGGTAATCTCTGACTTGTTTAATTAGATGGGAAGGGTAGCACTTGGTGTAGTTTGCGTTGCCTTGCCTAACCCCGTCGTTGGGCGCCATCACGACTCGGATTAGGATTCTGGGTCGTGACAGAGGTGGTTAGAGTTACTGAAGGATTATGATATTACCATTCTTTATCATCCGGGGAAGGCCAATGTGGTGGCCGATGCTTTGAGCCGAAAGTCACTCAGTATTGGCAGTCTAGCTTATTTATCAGCCAGGGTGCGACCTCTTGCGTTGGATGTTCAGGCTTTAGCCAACCGATTTGTGAGGTTGGAGGTTTCTGAGACTGGCAGTGTGTTGGCCCATACCGTGGCCCTTTCTTCATTGTATGACCGTATTCGGGCCAGGCATTATGATGATCGTCATTTATATGTTCTTAGAGATACAGTCCGGCACAAAGCTGCCAAGTAGGTTATGGTTGATGATGAGGGAGTTCTGCGGATGTAGGGTCGTATTTGTGTACCCGATGTTGATGGTATTTGTGAGTTGATACTACAGGAGGCCCATAGTTCCCGGTATTCCATTCATCCGGGCGCAGCAAAGATGTACCAGGACTTGCGGCAGCATTATTGGTGGCGGAGGATGAAGAAGGATATTGTAGCTTATGTAGCTCGGTGCTTGAACTGTCAGCAGGTTATGTACGAGCACTAGTGACTCGGTGGTTTGATGCAACAAATTCAGCTTCCTGAGTGGAAGTGGGAGCGTATCACCATGGACTTTGTAGTTGGACTCCCTCGGACTCAGAGGATGTTTGATGCGGTTTGGGTTGTTGTGGATAGGCTGACCAAGTCAGCGCACTTCATTCCGGTATTAGTTTCATATTCAGCAGAGAAATTGGCAAAGATAAATATCAGAGAGATTGTTCGATTGCATGGTGTGCCCTTATCCATTATATCAGATAGAGGTACTCAATTTACCTCTCATTTCTAGATAGTTGTTCAGCGAGAGTTGGGTACACAGATTGAGCTGAGCACAGCATTTCATCCTCACACAGACGGACAGTCTGAGCGTACTATTCAGATCTTGGAGGATATGTTGCGGGCTTGTGTTATTGATTTTGGTGGTTCATGGGACCAGTTCTTGCCTTTAGTTGAGTTTTCCTACAATAACAGCTCTTAGTCGAGCATTCAGATGGCTCCGTACGAGGCGTTGTAGGGTAGACAGTGTCGATCTCCAGTCGGATGGTTTGAGACATGAGAGGCTAGGTCATTAGGTTCCGAGTTAGTCCAGGATGCCTTGGACAAGGTGAAGATTATTTAGGATAGACTTTGTACAACTCAGTCCAGGCAGAAGCGTTATGCGGATCGTAGAGTTTGAGATTTGGCTTTTATGGTAGGAGACCGGGTATTTCTTCGAGTGTCGCCTATGAAGGGCGTTATGAGGTTCGGGAAGAAGGGTAAGTTGAGCCCTAGGTACATTGGTCCATTTGAAATTTTGGATAAGGTAGGAGAGGTGGCCTACAGACTTGCCTTGCAACCGAGTTTATCAGCCGTGCACCCGGTGTTTCAAGTGTCTATGCTCCGGAGGTATATTGCGGATCCATCTCATGTACTTGATTTCAGCAGTGTCCAGTTGGACAAGTATTTATCGTATGAGGAGGAGCCAGTATTTAAAGTCACCATAAAAGACATTTGAATTAGCCACGCATTAATTACATGCATGCAATATCTAGTCATGTTCAGAACAGAGAACATACAACTGAATCAAACAAGGTTTCACATTATAGGAAGTACTTAGTTTAGAAATTTTCACTAAGTGGAATCATATAGCATATATCCAACAGAAACATGCTGAGGTTTGAAATAAACTAACCAAATAAGCACATAGAACAAAATAAGATAGCATGAACTAGAGCATATCAATTGAGAAAGAGGTAAACAGGAATCATATATCAAACATAAGCATGCTGAGGTTTGAAATAAACTAGAACAGAAATAGGATAAAAGGAGTTAAAGCATATCAGTTAAGAAGAAAGTAAGCAAGGAATGTAATGGAAATTTGGATCCAGAGAGTGTAGCCTTGGCTTCCAGCCGACTAAACAGTGCATCAAATCAAAATAATAGAAAGAGAGAACTGAAGTTTTTTTAAAGAATAGAAAGCTTGAGAGTTTTAAGTTATAAAGTGAAGAAGTTTGCAGAAGCGTGTGAGTCTGTAAGAGTCTCAGTGTAATACTCTTCGTGTCTCAATTAGAACAAAGAAATGGGTTTAAATAGCAAATGGTAAAGTAAAACAAATAAGGTATGAAAATCAATTGCATACAAATGTGATGACCCAAAAGGTCATCCTGTGTAAATTTAGCAAAAACTGTGTTCTGAGGCCCTGAAGGCCTCCGTTAATCTCACCTCGATGTGCGTGCGCAGCCCAGGCGCGTATCCGGGAAGCTTTTATGTGGAAACTTGATAAAGAGTTGAATTTATAATTATTAATTGAACAAAGTTGACTTTGGTCAACATCTTTGGTAAACGGACCCGGACCCATGATCTGGCGGTCCCGGAAGGTCTGTAGGAAAATATGGGACTTTGGCGTATGCCCGGAATCGAATTCTGAGGACCTAAGTCTGAGAAATGAAATTTTAAAGAAAATTATTTTCTGAAAATAATAAAGGCTTATGAAAATGAACATCGATGTGAAACCTGTGTTGCCGGGCCCGTATTATGGTTCCGGAGCCCGGAACAAGTTCAATATGTGTTATTTAAGTTATCTGTTAAATTGGGTAAGGAACGGGCTTGATTTGACATGTTTCGGATCCAAAATGGGAAATTGAGAGTTAATGAAGTTTTGAGGATTTTCATAAAATTTGAAATTTGGGTTGGAACGTGATTTTATGTTGTCGAGGTCCGAATGTGATTCTGAGGCCAGGAATAGTCCCGTTATGTCAATTGTGACTTGTATGCAAAGTTTGATGTCATTCTGAGTTGTATAGGTCGGTCCGGCGCATTGTTATAGAATCAAGAACTTGAAGTTTCTTAAATTAGGATTTTAGGGGTTTTGGGATGTGATTTTGAGTTTTAGCATTGTTTTGAGTGTTCCTTGAGCTCGAGAAAGTCCGTATAATGATTTGGGACTTGTTGGTATATTTGGACGGGGGCTTAGGTGGGCCCCGGCGCCTCCCGGACCCCGCACGAGGCCAAAAACCAGCTAAAAACATTGTTGGTGCAGTTGTAGCTGGTGTGACCGTAGGTGCGGTTGCCCAGCCGCAGGTGCGGGACCGCTCCTATGGTCCCAGCCTCACAGGTGCGCATCTTCCGCATGTGCGGACCATTTTCTGCAGGAGCGGGACCGCAGGTGCGGCGCCCAACTCCGCAGGTGCGAACCTAGCTCCCCTGGCAATTTTCCGCAGGTGCGGTCCCAGGGTCGCAGGTGCGGAAACCCTTGTAGGCAGCCTGTATTTAAATGTCAAAACTCGGGTTTCCTTCATTTACACTTATTCCAACCTCCATTGAAGGGTTCTAAGAGCTCGAGAAACCATTCCTCGACCCACTTCAGTAGAGGTAAGTAATTTCACTCTATTTTACTATTTTAATTCATGAATTGTCAAGGGGAGTAACTACTAAATCTTAGAAAAATCTAGGTTTTGAGTAGTAAATGGGATTTTTGGGAATTTGGTGAACTATCCAATTAATGTTATGAATTCAAGTGGAAACTTCATATTTATGATCCTTAGGCTATGGGTGAGTCATTTCTTCGAGAATTTTCAGGATTCGAGCATGCTGGCCCGGGGTCGAATTTTAGTATTTTATGAAGAATAGTAGAAAATGTATAATTAGGCTTTGTAATTGGTTATTGGGTAATTATTGATGTTAATAAATCCATTATGTTTAGATATTATCGATTCGAAGTTGGATTCGAATGGAAAGGTTGTGATTGAGGCTTACTTGAATTTTGGAGTCGAGGTAAGTGTTTGGCCTAACCTTAGCTTGAGGGATTAGGTATAGAGTCTTATTTGCTATGTGTAATTCATGTCCAATGTATAGGCGGGTTGACGAGTGCCTATATGTTGCGGTCAAGCATGCCCGTGAGTCAATTGTGATGAATCATACCGTGTTCTTAATATTCTCTGTACTATGAATAATTGGTGATTTAGAAGTGATACCTTGATGTTGTTTCATGACATGGGGAGTTATTGTGTTATTTGTTTCAGTTGAGGCCTTCACTGTTGAAATTGTATTTCTGATGCGAGGTTGGTTATAGCTGAGTCCCTTGCCGGGATGATAGAAATTTATTGAGTATTTCCATACACTTGAGACTTCTTATTGTTGATTTTCACATTATGTTGTTGCTTTTATATTATTTATCGCACGAGGAGACATGCCGTGCTGATTGTTTATTATTTAGCACACGAGGGGACATGTCGTGTTGATCGTTTATTATTTATCGTACGAGGGGACATGCCGTGCTGATTGTTTATTATTTATCACACGAGGGGACATGCCGCATTGATCGTTTATTATTTATCGCACGAGGGGACATGCTGTGCTGATTGTTTATTATTTATCACAGGAGGGGACATGCCGTGTTGATCGTTGATTATTTATTGCACGAGGGGACATTCCGTGCGGAGTGTTACTATTTATGCACGAGGGTACATTCTCTGCCGAGTGATTGCGAGATTATGCATAAGGGGACATGTCGTGCCTTTTGTTGTTCATTATCTGTTCAGAGACATTAAATTCCTGCTTTTACTTTTTACATTTAAGTTATTACCCTGTTCTACTGTGCTAGCATTTTGTTACCCCCTTTACCCCCAGCATGTTCTCCCCGTATCTGTTTTTACTTGCTTATTTCCGTCGATATTTACCTGTTATTATATAGAATTGCACAGGTACATATATTGTTCTCTGTCCTAGCCTCGTCACTACTTCGCCGAGGTTAGGCTCGACACTTACTCAGTACATGGGGTCGGTTGTACTGATGCTACACCTGCACTTCTTTATGTTGTGCAGACTACGCAGCCGGACCCGGTGGTCACTGACGGTCGGAGCGTCTGATCAGGTCATACGGGAGACATAGAGGTAGACCCGCAGACGTTCGTGGGCCCTGACGCCACTTTCTACTTTCCACTTTCAGCTCTGTCTTTTTTTGTATTTCAAAGACAATTTTACGTATTCATTTCAGACCTTTTGTTTGTAGTAATCTCTTAGATAGTCCGTGAGTAGGTGACACCAGTTCTGGGATTTCGTTTATGGGTTTTATTTCGAAAAGTGCTATGTTGTATTTTGGGTTATTTTGTTAAATTTTATATGGTGGTCCATCGAAGCCTTGGTTATCTTGTTCGCATTTGTTGTTAATAAGTTTTATTTAGTTCAAACGTTAGCTCGTCTAGCGGGTTCAACGTTAGACGCAGTCATGGCCCGAAGGTGGGAATTTTGGGTCGTGACATAATGAGATAAGTCCTATAGGCATGGTTTCTAATGCACATAAGGAATCACTATAACAACCTATAAGCATGTTTTCTACCCAAATATGATAAAGCTATATATAGAATCCCTCCCCAGTTTTACTAATAACCCCATATCTATTTTACAATGATTATTATTACAAACCAATACAAATGAATTACAGAATGAAAATTACTATACTATAGGGAGCCTTGATAGGCCCAAAACTTGGAAGTCAGGTCTTCAATCAAGTCTGATGTTCAACAGGCAGTCCATATACACCAAATGGGCATCTGGTGTGTCAAAGTTCTGTCACGCCCCAAAACCAAGAAGCGCGACCGACGCTCAACTGAGTAAACCCGACTGAGCAAGCCTGTTAGGTTTCATTCTACCCAAACTAATTTATGAATAATTTGGTGCTACGTTTTATAAATCATACTTTATAAATATTTCACTAACTTCCATTTTTGTTTTCATTAGTTTCAACCATAATATCTAGAATATTACAAATTTTATAGATATGATGAAAAACATATTTTTCGAACACAAATATTTCTAGTTTAATTCCAATACCCAACATCACCCACAACCTGTCTACGGAGCCTCTAAATACAACTGCGGCTATACCTCAAATGAAAAGTACACGATAACCAAATGATGGGACCCTGAAATGGAGTGGGGATAACAAAGTTAGCTGGAAGGAACATACCCTTGTCGCTGATCGTTGTCGCCTACTGTGGAAACACCTGCATCCATTAAAGATGCAGCGCCCCGGGCAAAAGGGACGTTACTACTGTCGAATAGTACTAGTATGTAAGTTAAAAATCATCTCCCAAAATAGAATAACCATACACAAAGAAGGAAGCCATAGAAACAATCAAGTCACAATCATTAATATCCAAATACCGACGGAAAACCTATCGATAGTCAACGTACGTAAGTAACACACATCTCCTTGGAAAGATCAATAATGCAATAAGAAGAATTCGAGAATTCAATGAGAAACATAAGCACCATCAAAACATCAATTAAGGAGTCATACAAGTTTTCAAGAGAATCATTTAAACAGATAGGAAGGCAGTCATGGAAGTCACATAGCACTTCTCAGGAATAGAGAATCACAAGTGGGGGTCACATAGTTTCTTATTTCGTCCTTCTATCCTTTTTTTTAATAGTCTCTTACTGCCAAGTGCCACGATTTATAATGCCACAGTGTCTTTTTTCACGGAGTCCGATATCGGCCCGACCGGCTAAGCCATCCCAAGTGAGACATAACCAACATCATATTTTATATTCATATTTCCGATGTAAATACCACCATGAGTACAGCATGGAGTCCGATCTCGGCCTGATCGGCTAAGCTATCTCACCTAGAACAGTGAGACATAACCAACATCATAATTTATGTTCATATTATTGATGTAAATACCACCATGTGTACATCATGGAGTCCGATCTCCGCCCGATCGTCTAAGCCATCTCACTTGGAACATAACCATATAAATTAATTATTCAGTTCATATTTCTTTCTCATTATCTAGACATAGTCCCTGGAACTTGGACGCATTTTACAATTCGAGTTTGTTTCCCTTTTCATTCGTTCAGTACCATTACTCTCCATATTAACGAGAATCAACATATAGTGAATTGTATACATAATAAAAGGAGCATGAAGAATCATAATTCACATTTTCAAGTAGCATGGTGACATGGTAACACATAGAACAATTTGGGAATAGAAACTTTTCAACATAGCACATTAAGCAATCAATTCCATTTGATCAAGTAAGGGACTCATACCAAGTATTCAAACACCAATGATTTGATTCTAAGAAGAATGGAGTCAGTCATACATATCTCAAAGAGCTTTTAGGCAAATTTCACGTTCTAGAAGTTATCTTAAACAGTTGAGTCGAGGCTCATCTTGTAATCAATTTCATATATGTATATTCTCCTTAGGAACAATTATATATATATATATATATATATATATATATATATATATATATATATATATATGTTACCCACACTCCATTTCCCCTAGTTCATTTAATTCGTTTTCAAGTATCTTTATAGTCTATCATAGGCTAAACACACTCAATCAAGGCATTTAGTACACATATGGGCATCTAGGAGTAATAAATACATCGAGTATTCCTCACCCAAATGGGTATGCTAGTCTTCATTTACATTACGACTCAGAGTCATACCATTTTAATAAAGAATCCATACATTAAACGTCTATATTTCGATATAAGGCTTATTCGAAATAATCAAGCTTTATGAGTTCATACAGGATGACTCGGAATGTAGGATTTAGAAATTTTGAGTCGATTGTACTTAAACTTACGGAAAACATTATGGAATTCCATTTTGAGAGATAAAGTTTAGTTAACATACCTGGTTCAGCTTTCCCTAAGTTACTACAATGCACTAACATCTCTAGAAACAATAATCTATAAGGAGAAAGCAAAAATCGATTAATAACTAGAAAGATTACCCATGGTGTAACTCTTTAAGGAATTTCATCAAACACCTAACATGTGAAGTAGACTACAAGGTCTAGGAATGGAAATTCCTTCTTCACTCAACCAATTTTAACAGGAACTACCCAAATTTGTTCTTTAATATCACATACTACAACTTAGTCCCACATGCATGGCCTATTTCTAATCCCACAATATATTTTTGAACTCATAATCGCTTATATGAAATCTTGGAAGTAGGACTTACCCGGATGGAGGACAATCTAGTGGTTATCTTCCTTGATTCTTGAAGACTTGAGAAGGATTTGGGTGATTGTTAAGATAGGCTCCCTCTTTATCTCTCTATATAGCTCTCAACTCTATCGAAATTCAGTAGAAAAATGACCCCAAATGAAGCCCCAAAGCCTATTTATCAGAATGGGGTCGGGTTATGAAAATAGGAAAAATAAGCCTACAAAATCGGGTATGCGGTCGCATAATGGACCGCAGAACAGGAATGTGGGTCGCTAAATGGATCGCAGAACTGGTGCCCAAAACTAGGCTACACTGGTCCATTTTCAACGACTTTTGCGGTCGCAGATGAATTATGCAGACCGCATAACGATTTTGCGATCGCATAATTGCCACTGGATCGCATTTTTTCCAACCTTTGGTAATTTGATCATAACAGTGTGTAGGAATGTCCAAATGATAAATGGTTTGAAGCGTTGGAAACTAGACTCGAAGGCCTTTAAGTTTATAGTTTGTTCATCACATAAAACCTTATATATATATATATATGCTCGTTCAAAGTGTGGACTTGTGCGAACTCATTGGGAATTTTAGCCTATTATGAAATCTTCTGATTTGACTTAGACTTAGGCCTTTCCTTGGACGCCACATTACTTATTATATGACTTATACATTCATTTACCATATACAATTGATATACATAATATTTATAGCACATAAAATATTATAACTAGCCTACCTGGCACCACGAAATCTTAAATTACTTAGTAAATTTTTCCGGGGCCTTACAAGTTCCCAAGGGCCTCAGGGACCCCGGGCAATGCTCACACCAGAACTTTTTCAAAGAAATAGTTTTTTGTAAATAATTTTTGGAAAAGCCAACCCCAGTGTGTCAGAGTTTGGAGGAGTCTCATGGACTCCTAAGTGTGCTCACACTGGAGGAGCAGGACCCTAGATATCTAAGAATAGGAGTTGAAAATAGTATATAAAAGTACGAGATAGTTTTTGGAAAAAACACTTTCAACTTTTAGAAGTGAATAGGAACAAACAGAACCACTTTAGCACATTGAGTTCAAACATGTATTCCAGTAATCAAATAATCACAACAAGAGTAGGAATTCTAGAACTAACGACAAGGTTAGATAGGTTTTGCACAGAGCCCACAACTGAATCCAAACAAGGGTTTGCATTGAATAGGTTTGTTTAGTTCATTAACTATTACTAGGTGAGCATATAGACATGTACTAAACAAAGAGAAATATGCTAAAATCGGAATGACTGATCATACATAACAGGGTGAGGCAGTGGGATGTAGACATGCTAGTTTCAAGTGTCATGGGCCAAAATAGGGACATGCTAGAACATGAATTAAGTCATGCTGGTCCACAGAAATATAGGGCAAAACAGAAACCTATTGAAGCACCAACCACACAGCCATATGGGACAAATAAGTAACAAAACTAAAGTGTACTGGTTGAAATAAATAGGAAACATATAATGAACATGCACATATTGAGGTTCAGAGTGAACTAATCATGTAAGTCATAGAGAATAGGAACTGAAGCATAGTAGTTGAGAAAGAGATGACTAGGAGACCAGTAACAAAACAGAAGTATATTGAGACACATAGAAGAGTTCATGATAACAAAAATAAGGACATACTGGTTAAGAGCAATAAACAGGAAGACATAGGTCTAACTACATATGATAACAGAAGTACTCATGCTGATTAAGAGCAAAAAACAAGAAAGACATATGTCTAGCTACACAGAAGTAGTCATGCTGCTTGAGATCAATAAAAAAGAAGCACATAGGTTTAACTTCATAGCATATTGAATGATAATAGGAGTGGAGACATACCAGTTAAGAGATAGCAAACAGGAAGGCGAAAGTATGCAGAATCCAATACTCTAGCCTTGGCTTTCAGCTGGCTAGATAGTGCAGCAAACACAAGTAACAGAAAGATTTGCAATAGAGAGTGTGTATGAATAAGAGCAAGAGTTTGGGTGTGTTTTTCTTTCTGAGTGTGTTCGTGTCCTTGAAAGAGAATCAGAATGGGGTTTATATAGCACTTAGAAAGAGTAAAACTATTAAGGCAAGAAAATTAGCGTTCACAAATAAGGCAACCAAATACAATCGGCCAGTTCATTGGGTGTCGCACTCCCATTTTCCTCTCTTTTAGGATCGGTCAATGGTTTTGACAGTATTGGGACAACTCGTTTCCTTTTGGGAAAAGGGATATAAGGAATTTGAAGAGTCGCCACCTAATGAATTAAGGCGCGTTAGGGCACCTACTGCGGGTCATTTATAACACTAATTGTATAACAAGAGATTGAGTAAGGGCTTGAAATTACTTCAAGGGGAATGTGTTAGGCACCCCTCGAAGTCCACAAATGTGGGTCCCGACCAAACTTACTTTGTGAATTAATCAAGTAGCAAATAGACAGTCTAAGCACACAAATAAGGGTTTGACAGATTAGCAGTCTAAGCACACATATGTAAAAGGATAAGGGAGGTCCTAAGTTGTTTATCCTATAGGATCACATCTATGCAATGCCTGGTAATCACTCCTCAATGTGGGGCTACACGCTGCATTAGCGCACAGGTCATCATATCCTTTTATACCCATTATCCCACCCCTTAGTGGTTATTAAGCGAGTTTTAATTTAACGAGCTCTAAGCGTGTTGTTACCCGTCCCTTCCTTGTGGTCCCAGAGGAGTTTAGGACTCTAAATCTCGACAGTTCTAGACAACCCCTAAGGTTTTAAAAGGAAAAATCTAGGTGACAGTCAAATAACAAGTAGGAACAGCAAGTAGAAAAGAAAGAAGTCGTTAGAAGGCTCATGTTTACCTCCACAAGTAGAGAGAAAATAAACAGCACGTCTCAACACACAAATACAGGCAGTTTTTAAAGAAGTCTTAGGACAAGATGTCTAGGTGAACATTAATACACAGAATATGCAACACCCGTTCAAAACTCAGTGGCAGGGTCCTAATAGTTTGCCTACTATTTTAAGACATGTGAAACTTAGCAGTAAACAATCAGATTGCGGAGTTTTTCAGTTGATACGGGGATTAATTACCTAAGGCTTGCCGAGGCGCGAGACTGTGCATAATTACAAGTTATTCTAAACAGCTTGAAGTTATTTAATCTACAAACATGTTGTTCTAAGTGACACAGGTTTGAAAATGAAAAGATTGATGCCAGTTGTACTCAGAAAACACGCACCTACATGTGAGACTGTTTTTAGGCTTTTTCATGGATCAACGATTTATTGTAATTAGACTAGGCTTATTCAAACGAATCCAAACAGAATCCCTTAGAACACGGTATCTAAATGCACACAGGAGTGACAATTTTTTTTTGTTAAAGTTAATCATTAATCTTAATAGCAAGATTTCTAAGTGAGAAACTTATACAATGTTAAAGCATGGATTAATGACATGTGATATGCTGAAGCAGTAAATGTGAAGCCCTAAGAACAAGATATCTAATGCTTGTTCAACATGATTTGGATGGAAATGAACACATTAGTCCTAATGCAAATACACAGCATGTAAAGCCTAAAGCATGCTTTCTACCCAGTGTTATTGACAAAATCATACAACTACCCTCCCATTTCACTAGCCACCCCAATATCTGTTTACAAATTATTATTACAAACCAATGGCTGAATGAATTACATAAAAGAAAAAAGGTAAGTTAACTATAGGGAGCCTGAAGTAGGCCCAAACACAACATGAGAATACCAGGCCTTCAATGATCTTAAATGCCAAGGATTTCGTAGCCAATTTCATGTCCACGTGTGTTAGAGTTCCCTAAGGACCTCAAGGATCCCGGGCAGTGCTCACACCTAGAATTTTCATAACAGGGATTGAGTAAGTGCAGTGTAGAAGGCCCAGCCCCAGTGTGCCAGAGTTCAAAGGGATCTCAAAAGGATCCCAAGGCAGTACACACACTGGATGGGCAGAACCTAGGGACTTAGGAGTAAAGTGAGAGCCATAGTTTTGAAAAGATTTTGACAAAAGACAATACTGGATTGATTCAATAAGTAAAGAAGTTTTATAAAAATAGGAACTGATTAGTAGTAAAAACAACTTTTGAAAATAGTGTGAACACTTATGAGAAATCAGTAAACAGCGTAAACAGGTTCAGCATCATTCAACCTCATATTTCACTCAGGGATTATAGGAATTGGGGACACACAGAACATAGCACATAACAACAGGAACACAGAAGTTTTATAGAGTTCTATAGGATTAAGGAATTAATCATACAGCTAATAGTACAGACATAGGGCATGGATTATAGAACAGACATGTGGGAACATAGTACACTAGACAGATGAAGCATAGAACCAGAGTTTCTTAGAAATCTAAGACAACTTAGCAAGAAGATTAAACCAGAACCTTAGTAAACATATTAGGCATACAATCAAACATGGAACAAAATCAGATTGAGGCCTGATAGAGAAAGCAATAGGCAGATCCTTAGACATGCTAGTTATAAGTTAAACTGGACGAAATTCATACATGCTAGTGATTTAGCAGCATAATTTAGACATGCTGGGTGAAAAAATGATTTATCCATACAAGTTACACATTGAACAATAAGATGTTAAGCAGGAACAAAACTAGAAATCATTGAAGTGAAGCAATAACAGAACACATAGAGTTTTGGACTTGAAATTTAATTAGGACATACCAGTTAAGGAGAGAAAACACAGAGTATAGAGCAGGTGTAGTGCAATAACAAGCCTTGGGTTACAGCCGGCTAGTTCAGTAAAAGTAGCTAGTAACAAGAAAGAGCATAGAGCTTTAAGTGTAAGAGAGAATTATTGAACTAGTGTCTATGTGTGTTGCGAAGAGAAGAGAGTATATATAGCAGTTGAGATCTAGGAAGAATAAGGTAAAGAATCAATAATTCAGTGATAAGACAGAATTACATAATCAATCATGCATAAAATGAGTAAGGTCTTCCTCCAATTAAGGGGTAACTAGTTAACGGTAAAGAGCAGGGCAGATAATTAAGGAAAGAAATCAAATAACTTAAGTACGGGGTAGGTAATTAGGGGTAAATACATAAGAGTTTAATTAAGTAAATAACTAGAAAAATCATTAAATAACACGGTTAATCAAAAATAAGGCAAGAAATAATTAAAAGCTGTAAAAATATGGAAATAATTAAGAAAAATCAGCACTTAGGTATTACCATGGCAAATCAGTGAACCAAGGACTCGAAATAACACTGATTTAAGAAAATAACATAGGTTTCCAT
Organism: Nicotiana undulata; assembly: GCA_005239495.1. Taxonomy (NCBI): domain Eukaryota; kingdom Viridiplantae; phylum Streptophyta; class Magnoliopsida; order Solanales; family Solanaceae; genus Nicotiana; species Nicotiana undulata. The sequence goes on along the minus strand of ML274546.1, from coordinate 59,705 downwards.
GAATAAGAAAATAAACCAAGCATAAATAGAAAAATTGAATCTGAAACCCTAATAGAGACATACTAGGGTAACATCATCGGGTATTCAAATTAGACGAAGGAGAAGCCAAAATCACATAGACAAACTCATAATCCAAACGAAGTGTAATATGGAGGTTGTAGCATAGTTAATTAGGGTTAAGGAAAAACATAACAAAAGCAGTCGAAAACACATAAGAACGGGATTAAACACTTAAAATCGAAAGACATTTTGAAGAAAAGGTTTTCAAGAAACCCTAGTTTAGAAAAATGAAAAAATCGTTCGAAAATCGAAAGCTTTTTCATAAGAAACACATGAAATAGGTTTATTTTATCTCAAATCTGTATAGATCGGAGAAGTTTAAGAGACGAAATTAGGGTTCCAAGAAAATAACATAGAGGTGAAGATATAGGCTTAGAAATCTATATGTTTAGGCAAAAATCAGAAGATCTTACTAAAAATCGAGCCATAATGGCCTGAAACAGGTAAGACAGGATCAAATTCGTAAGTGGAATGGCCCTGGTCCCTTGAGGACCTTAGAGACAGCAAAACCCGACGTAAGTGAGACCTTGGAGGTCTGAGGGTGGTGAGAAACCACCATGGTTAACGGCAAATGAGTGACGACGAGGGAGAGTTAGGGTTAGGTCTTGAGAGCATTTAGACAGAAGGGAGATGAGTGACGGCGGATGAGAGGGGAAATGAGGGGTTTGGGGAAGGGGTTATTTAGGTTAATTAAGGAATGGGCTAATCTAGGGCGTTGATAAAAAATGATCAACGACCAGGATTCAAGAGGGCCTGGGTCGGGTTATATAAGGTTTTGGGCCTGGGTTGTATTGGGTTGATTTACAAGGTATTTGGGTTGACTAATTTAGGATGTAATTGATATAAAATAGGGCCATTCGTTAAATACCTAAATAAATTAACTAAAACAATTTGTAAAATAATTACTAATTTTAAAAAATAAATTTCATGCATAGAAGTGTTTTTAAAAATGATTATTCATTATTTAAAAATACAAAAGACTATTTTCTGGTAAAAATAACACAAAAATTATATGCATAGGCTATAATTGCAAAGTTATTACAATTGTAGCCAAAAGGTGCCAAATTTTCTATTTATAGAATAATTTGGACTTAATAAGACCATAAATAGTAATAGTAAATCAAAAAATATTTTGAAATCATTTGTGATGCAATTTTTGTAATTATTTATTAGAAATAAAATGCTGGCGAATTAATAAAAATGTAGGAAAATTATGGAAATATACCAATTGATGTTAGTGCATGATTTTGAAGGTATATATGCATTTTAAAATTATTTTGGGAAAAAATTGGGTATCAACAACTGCCCCTCTTTCCATGGAAAGGATGAAAGAGTTGTCGGGTAAAGACATGATGGCCAATTTTGACCGAGCAAAACGGTTTGAGAGATTTAGGCTGCGCTCCGGCTTCTGAGCTACCTACATATCCCTGGTTTTACAGGAATCAGGCCGTGTGTAGTTATGGATTAATTGGCGACATATACCGATGAGGTCATCGCAAGAACGGACGCAATATCTAGGGGTAGGTGAAAGAATGGTTCATGGCAGAAGTTAGGTTTGAGATAGTCGGAGGAACTGGAGCGATACCGTTCCGGCTGGGATAACAATTTCTTGTCGGGTCACTTGCAAATAGAGATACTACGAGCATATATTTGTGCGGTAATTTAAACATGATGCAGGTTCCCCTTGGACTATGAAAGTTTTCTTCGGACGATTAGGGATGTCGTCCTTAGACCATGATGTCCTGGGCCATGAATATTGAGATAGGGGATTCGGAGGCCATGAAACGGTGTTCTCGGGCCATGAAGATGGTGCCTCCGAACTATGACGCCTTTGAATAATGATATGCAAATTAGAGAAATCCTCAGTCCATTACACGGTGTCTTCAGGCTATGAGGATGATGCCATTAGACTATGATGCCTTTGGACAGATTGGCGATATTTCAGCCCATGAGATGAAATAATATGATGTCAACAAGACAAAGCTTAGTCTTGTGAAATAAAGGGCAGAGCTTAGCCCGAAAGAGGAGCAAAGTAGGTAATGCTTGAGAGACAGCGCTTAGTCTCGGTGAAAGAATGTAAAGTAGAGGCAGAGCTTAGCCTCATGCAGGTATGGAGACAAATCTTAGTCTCATGCAAATGAAGGAAAAGATTAACCTTATGCAGATGAAGGCAAAGCTTAACCGCATGTAGTTATGGAGACAGAGCTTAGTCTCATGCAGATGAAGGAAGAGATTAGCCTTATGTAGGGGAAGGCAGAGATTATCCTTATGCAGGGGAATGCAGAGATTAGCCTTATGCAAGGTGAAGACAGATAATAGCATTATGCAGGGCAAGGCATAGATTAGCCTTATGCAAGGGAAGGCAAAGATTAGCTTTATGCAAGGTTAAGGCAGAGATTAGCCTTATGCAAGGGAAGGAAGAGATTAGTCTTATGCAAGGTGAATGAAGGGATTAGCCTTATGCAGGGGAAGGCAAAGATTAGCCTTATGTAAGGGAAGGCAGAAATAGCCTTATGCAAGGTGAAGGCAGAGATTAGCCTTATGCAAGGGAAGGCAGAGATTAGCCTTACGCAAGGTGAAGTCAAAGATTAGCCTCATGCAGGTATGGAGACAAAGCTTAGACTCATGCAAATGAAGGAAGATATTAGCCTTATGCAGATGGAGGCGGAGCTTAGCCTCGCAGTTATGGAGACAGAGCTTAGTCTCATGCAGATGAAGGAAGATATAAGCCTTATGCAGAGGAAGGCAGAGATTAGCCTTATGCAGGGGAAGGTAGCTATTAGGCTTATGCAAGGTGAAGGCAGAGATTAGCCTTATGCAGGGGAAGGCAGATATTAGCCTTATGCAAGGGAAGGCAGAGATTACCCTTATGCATGGTGAAGGCAGAGATTAGCCTTATTCAAGGGAAGGCAGAGATTAGCCTTATGCAAGGTGAAGGCAGAGATTAGCCTTATGCAGGGGAAGGCAGAGATTAGCCTTATGCAAGGTGAAGGCAGAGATTAGCCTTATGCAGGGGAAGGCAGAGATTAGCCTTATGCAAGGTGAAGGCAGAGATTAGCCTTATGCAGGGGAAGGCAGAGATTAGCCTTATGCAAGGTGAAGGCAGAGATTAGCCTTATGCAGGGGAAGGCAGAGATTAGCCTTATGCAAGGTAAAGGCATAGATTAGACTTATGCAAGGTGAAGGCAGAGATTAACCTTATGCAAGGTGAAGGCAGAGATTAACCTTATGCAGGGGAAGGCAGAGATTAGCCTTATGCAAGGTGAAGGCAGAGATTAGCCTTATGCAGGGGAAGGTAGAGATTAGCCTTATGCAAGGTGAAGGCAGAGATTAGCCTTATGCAGGGGAAGGCAGAGATTAGCCTTATGAAAGGGAGAACAGAATAAAAAGAAGATAGTAGCAGAATCTCTTAGCTGGTAGCAGATTTCAGTATTTTGGTTGTTGCGAGGATCGTGGCTTCGAGGCATATATATACTTTGTTCCTGCATCCAAAGAAAAAATGTGAGTTGTGTAAGTGGGGGAGGTTGATTCGTGTCTTGGTTGATTTTCTCGACTTGCTTTGCTTGGTCTGAAGATCCTGTTCACATCCTCGGGGGAGCGTTGGCTAAATGGAGTTACCTTACAAGAAAGCATGCATAGTTTTGTAAAGACATGGTAAGAAATATATTTTAAGAATTTTAGATGAACCGATGACCGTGACAATATTCGAGACATTGCAACCTCTTTTGCTGTGGAATTTTGAGGGCCCTCCTCAAAATTCTTCCCCTGTTAGGTAGATTGGCGTCTCTGACTGTTGTATATGCTGTAATCGGCTGAACTTGTTTCAAAATTTTGAGGCTCCTCCTCAAAATTCTGCCACAAATTCCAATTGCGGGGGAAATGAGATTTTTATTGAATTTTGATCGAAACCATAGGGATACTTATGTATTCCCTCTTAAACGGGAATCAAGTCAAGCGTAGTTCAATTTGCATCATTTGGGAAAAACATAAAGAGTTACACATAGTATCGTTTGATTGCATCTGAGTTGATCGGTTTTGGCCAGACTTCTCCGTCCATTTCTGCAAGTATAAGACCTCCCCCTTTCAGTACCCTGTGAACCATGTAAGGCCCCTACCAGTTGGGAGAGAATTTCCCCTTGGCTTCATCTTGATGTGGAAAGATCTTCTTCAACACTAGCTGCCCCGGTTTAAACTGTCACGGCTTGACTCTTTTGTTGAAGGCTCTGGACATCCTGTTCTGTAGAGTTGTCTGTGACACACTGCATTCATATTTTTTCCTGTCTATGAGGGCAAGTTGCTCATAACGGCTCCTTATCCATTATGCGTCGCTGAGCTCAGCTTCTTGTATGATCCTCAAGGAAGGAATCTCCACTTCGGCGGGAATAACAACTTCCGTACCATAAACCAATAAGTAGGGAGTTTACCCGGTTGACGTGTGGACTGTGATGCGGTATCCTAATAAGGAAAATGACAGCATTTCGTGCCATTGTTTCTGATTTTCTACAATCATTCTCAGTATCTTCTTGATATTCTTGTTAGTGACTTCTACAGCTCTATTCATCTGAGGTCTATAGGTTGTGGAACTCTTATGCTTGATTTTGAAGGTCTCGCATATGGCCTTCATCAGGTCACTGTTGAGATTGGAGGCATTGTCAGTGATGATTGATTCTAGAACTCTGAATCGACCATCAATACGGTCGCGGACAAAGTCTGCCACGACTTTCTTAGTCACTCCTTTGTAAGATGCTGCTTCGACCCATTTTGTAATGTAATCAATAGCTACCAGGATGAACCTCTATCCATTTGAGGTGGTAGGCTTAATCGGTTTAATGACATTCATTCCCCAGGCAGCGAACGACCAAGGTGAGCTTGTTGCATTGAGCTCGTTCGGCGGCACTTTTATCATATTTGCATGTACTTGACATTGGTAGCATTTTCGGACATACTGGATGCAGTCCGTTTCCATGGTCATCCAGAAATAACTGGCTCGGAGTATCTTTTTGGCCAAGACAAAGCCATTCATATGCGGGCAGTATGTCCCATCATGTATTTCTTCAAGTAGTTTAGAAGATTCCTTTGTGTCGACACACCTCAATAATCCCAGATCAGGAGTTCTCCTATACAGGATTCCTCCACTGTGAAAGAAACTAGTGTATAACCTCTGAAGCGTACGTTTCTGGGTATGATTTGCATGCTCTGGGTATTCTCCATTTGCCAAATATTCCTTGATGTCATGGAACCATGGTTTCCCATCTGCTTCTTCTTCAACATGGGCACAATATGTCGGTTGGCTATGAATTTTCACCGTAATAGGATCAATGAAGTTCTTATCTGGATGATGCATCATGGATGATAAAGTAGCCAGTGCATCGGCAAACTCGTTCTGAATTCTGGGGACGTGCTGAAATTTTGTCTTCGTGAACCTCTTTCTCAGTTCCTGCACGTGGTACAGATATGGCAATATCTTGGAATTCTTGGTTTCTCATTCTCCTTGTACTTGGTGTATAAGCAAATCTGAGTCCCCAATTACCAGCAGCTCCTGAATATTCATGTCAATGGCCATGTTGAGCCCTAGTATGCAAGCTTCATACTCTACCATGTTGTTGGTGTAGGGAAATCTGAGTTTAGCAGATACCAAATAATGTTGGCCGGTTTTCGATACTAAGACTACTCAAACGTCGACTCCTTTGAAATTTGCTACTCCGTCAAAGAATATCCTCCAACCATCATAGGATTCTGCAATGTCTTCTCCTATGAACAACACTTGTTCACCGGGAAAATATGTTTTTAGGGGTTCTTATTCTCTTCCCACAGGATTTTCAGCAAGATGATCTGTCAATGCCTGTCCCTTGACCGCTTTGTGAGTTACATAGACGATGTCGAACTCACTCAGCAGGATTTTCCACTTAGCCAGCTTTCCAGTGGGCATGGGCTTTTGAAAGATATACTTTAAGGGATCCATCCTTGATATTAGGTATGTTGTGTAGGCACTGAAGTAGTGTCTCAGCTTCTGGGCTACCCAGGTTAGAGCATAACAGGTACGTTCCAATAGAGAATGTCCTGCCTCGTATGGAGTGAACTTCTTACTCAGATAATAGATAGCATGTTCCTTTCTTCCTGTCTCATCGTGCTGCCCCAGAACGCAGTCGAAAGCTCCATCGAGTATTGCAAGGTAAAGTAATACGGGTCTACCTAGCTTTGGCGGGACCAAGACTGGTGGCGTTGATAGGTACTCCTTGATTCTTGTCGAACGTCTTTTGACAATTCTCGGTTCATTTGGTCGCAGCGTCTTTCTTTAACATCTTGAATATTGGTTCACATATGACCGTGGATTGGGCTATGAACCGGCTGATGTAATTTAGCCGTCCCAAAAAACTCATTACGTCCTTCTTATTTCTCGGTGGTGGCAACTCCTGGATGGCTTTGATTTTTTATGGATCCAGTTCTATACCTCAGCGGCTGACGATGAACCCAAGCAATTTTCTGGCAGGAACCCCGAATGCACACTTTGCGGGGTTTAATTTCAAGTTGTATTTCCGCAATCTGTCGATGAATTTCCTCAAATCTGCTATATGATTTGTGGATTTCTTAGACTTGATGATGACATCATCCACACACACCTTGATCTCCTCATGTATCATGTCATGGAAGATAGTAGTCATAGCCCTCATGTAAGTGGGCCCAGCATTCTTTAGGCCAAATGGCATTATCTTGTATTAATACACTCCCCACGGCGTAATGAAAGCCATTTTATCAACATCCTCTTCGTCCATCCAGATCTGATGATAACCGGCGAAACAATTCACAAATGACTGGAGTTCATGTTTGGCATAATTGTCAATTAGGATGTGTATGTTTGGCAGAGGGAAATCATCCTTTGGACTAGCTCGGTTGAGATCCCGGTAATCGAAACAAACGCTGACATTCCCATCTTTCTTCGGAACTGGCACGATGTTGGCTAACCATGTTGGGTATTCAACCACCCTAAGTACCTTAGCGTTGATTTGTATAGTGACTTCCTTTTTCATTTTCAGGATCATATCAGGCTTGAATTTTTAGAGGTTCTGCTTCACTGGTTGGCACTTTGGATTTGTAGGCAATTTGTGAGCCATAATAGATGTACTTAGTCCGGTCATATCATCGTATGACCATGCAAATATGTCTTCATATTCCCTCGTGAATTGTGTGTACTCTTCTTCTCTGAAGTGACAAGTGGATGCTGATGCGAGTTTGTTTGACAGTCTCTTAATCTCCCAAGTTGATTACCTCGGTTTCATCCAGATTGGACTTAGGCTTGTTCTCAAAGTCCTCTACTTCTCTGACAATTTCCTCAGGTATAATAACTTCTTCTTTTGAATCACTAACCTTTTGTTGCATTGCCTCATTGCATGTCACAGTCATTGGTTCATCAAGATAGGAAATAGTAATGCCCAGGACTCGTCGGGCCCTGGATGGTCTGACAGTTTAGTTTCTGAGGAATGATCCTTTGCTCACAGCTTGGATGGTAGGTCCTTACTCCTCCTCCTCCTCCTCGACAATAACAGAGCAGTCCATGTCCTCATCTTCCAGGAATAGATTCTTTAAGGCTGCTTACGTTTCCTCCTCATCTGATCCCCATATGACGTCGGCTTGCTGGAAAATCTGTTCCAAATGCGGTATGGGCTGCTCCAATAGGTAGTAAGGAACGCGCCATGGTTGCGACTTGTTGTCGTACTCTTTCCAAGTGTACTGACAACCCAGGCCAAAGGTAGTGTCGTGGCGCTTCGACTGTATCGGCTTGGAAATGCCTTGAAAATTCTTGCCGAGACCCTTGCCGAGTTCGTACCTGCTCCAATTCAGTATGCTTTCAATCTTACTACTCCACCAATTGTCCTTGTCTATTGCATTGACCCGCTCGATGTGATGATAAGTTTCTCCACCGAGCCTTCTTCTACCCTCAACTACCGGGATAGTCTGGCGGTTGTATATGGGGTGGCTTCCATCTCCATGGATGATTACTTCCTAATGATTCCATTCAAATTTTACCGCCTGATGCAAATTCCATGCCACAACCCCAACGACATGTATCAATGTTCGTCCTAATAACAGATTATAGGACGCAGATATATCCAACACCTGAAATTCAACCTCAAACCATGTAGGTCCCATTTGCAGACAATGACTAATTTCTCCAATGGTGGACCTCTGAGACCCGTCAAACGCCTTCACATTAATAGATCCCTCTCGTATTTCGTACAATCCCTTGCCCAACCGCTTCAGTGTTATTAACGGGAAAATGTTAAGGCTTGACCCTCCATCAATTAGAACCCTGGTAATGAAGTAATCTTCACATTGCACGGTAATGTGCAGTGCCCTGTTGTGACTCAAACCTTCAGGTGGCAATTCGTCTTCGTGGAAGGTAATCTTGTGACTTTCTAATACCTGCCCCACCATGTTGGCCATCTCTTCGCTTGTGATGTTATTAGGTACATAAGCTTCATTCAACACCTTCATCAGAGCACTCATGTGTGCTTCCAAGTTCTGCAGCAATGATAGAATGGATATCTGGGCTGGAGTTTTGTTCAGTTGATCTATGACTGAGTATTCCTTGGCTTGCACCTTCCTCTAGAGATCATCCGGACCTGTTTCAATAATGTTGCAGTCTGTTGGAAGCCTGTTGCTTAAGTGTATATACCCTGCCGGTCCTGGTCATCCCCTGCGCATCACCAGCTTCTTCTATCTTGACCTTTCCTTTCCTTCTAGATTCAGCTACATAATCCCAGGGCATAGCATTAGTGTTGAAAGGCGGTGTGGTTGACACTATCACTGTAATTAGTGTGGCTACCCTTATTTCAAATGGGATAGGTTTCGTGGCAGGTGGCATTACTTCAACCTCAAATGGCACAGGTGTGTCTGTAGGTGGTGTTACTTCAAACTCGAACGGGACTGATGTAGTTACCTCAATATCTCCTGATGGCTGAATCTGTACTATAATGGGATTAAGTGTAACCGCTGGCTTGTTGGGATCAACACCTTCTTTGATTAACCCGATCTATCCTTCTGGGTCCCATTCTTCATCTATTTCTATCACATTGATGCCTCCACCCCTATGGTCTGGGAGGGGGTTATTGCGGACATTAGGAGTAGCCTCCTTTGCCTAGATGATTTTATTATCAATCAAAGACTGGATTTATCCTTCAACGAGCGACATTCATCGATGGTATGTCCCTCATGCCGGAATGGTATGCACATGTTTTGTTTGGATTGACCTATTGGGATGGATTCTCTGTGGCTACAACAGGGATGTGAGTGACGTAACCAACAACATTTAGCCTTTCATACAGCTTGTCAATGGGCTCGGCAATTGCGTTATATTGTTTGCGTGGCCTGCAATCAAAGTTGGTTTTTGGTCTTGGGAAATTTTGGCGAGCTGGAGGTGAATGGAAGTGAGACACTTGGGAGTTGTAGGTGTGATAGACAGTGGCTGGTTGGGAATATCTGGGAGATGTGGGTTGATAAGTAGGTGGAAGGGGTGGTTGATATGTAGGTTGAGGTGCTCGTTGATATGTAGGTTGAGGGGCTTGGTATATAAGTGGAGAGGTTCGATATGTCAGTGGAGATTTGGGCCCCTGTGCGGCCATTATCGTTCATGCGTCCTTCTTCTTGGATATACAACTAGATTGTAGTGCCTTGTTCATGGCTTGTAGTGCTTCAAAATTAGTGACCATTCCGCTCTTAATACCTTTTTCAATTCTCTCACCCAGCTTGATGATGTCGGAGTATTTGTGATTTTCAATTACCATCAGCCTTACATAATATTGTGGGTCCTATGCCTTGATGAAGAATTTGTTCATTTTCTCTTCGTCTAATGCCGGCCTGAGCTTGGCCGCTTCCGACCTCCAACGAGTGGCATACTCGCGAAAGGTTTCAGTGGATTTCTTCTTGAGATTCTTGATGTAAAACACGTCTGGTGCATTTTCCGTGTTGAACCTGAATCGGTACATGAAATCCAAGGCCATACTCACCCAATTAAACCACTTCTTAGGGTCTTGGCTGATGTACCAAGACAAAGCATCCCCTGTAAGGCTCTTCATGAACAATTTCATCAGAATCTTCTCGTCTCTTCCAACTTCGACCAATTTGTCACAATAGGTCCTCAGATGGACCCAGGGATCACCAGTATCGTCGAACATTTCGAACTTGGGAGGTTTGTAACCCTCGTATAGTTCTATATCAGGCTGTATACAAAGATCTTCATAATTCAATCCTTCGATCCCCTTACCTCCTTCTACGCTTTGAACTCGGCTAGTCAATTTCTTGAGTTCTTCGACCAAGTTCTTGACAAGCATATCCTTCTCACAGGGTTCCGGTGTGTAAAATATGGGTTGAGTGGAGTGAGGTAGAGTCTCCACGTATATAGGGTTGTTTTTATGGCCTGGTGCCTGTGCATAGAGGTGATCGTTGGTGGAATTTTGTTGTTCAGGAATGATTGGTGGGGTGTTTCTCGGAGTGTGGCAAGTGTTTTGTTGGTATTGTGGCGGGATGGTTTGAGTTTTCGGTGGAGTTGTATAGTGGTGAGTTGCAGGAGGATTCTGTTTGTTGGGTGTATTCTGAGGTTGTGCGGGGTTTTGAGTCGGGTGGCTGACATCCGGAACGCTAAGTGAGAAGTACAAGTTCGCTAGGCTTTGAACATGTTCAAGTTTTCCTTGAAGTTTCAATAGCCTTTGTTCATGTTGCGGCACAGCATCATTCTGGACCTGAGTACCCCGACTTTTAGAAGCTTATGTATGTTCAACTGGTGCTGTGTTCTCTTTTCTGATGTTATTCAAGTCTTCCATTTTGCCCTTGCCTTTGCCTTTAGGTGGATTAGGAGGAGGAGAAGGTAGAAGGCCCCTGTATCTTGTATGGTATGTTGATGATGCCAGAATGCACGAACCAACCTTAGGGGAAGGGGAATAATCAAAAGAAAATAAAAACAAAACAAAAGGTAGCCAAGTCAGTGAGGATTATGATAAAAGTATTTGCATTAGTTAAACACATCTTGCAGAATTTGTAAACGCGCGTCCTAAATTTGGGAGCCTCGTTGTGCCTGAGGTAGGCCTAGCGACAAGTTGATTTGGAGAACTTAGATTCCAAAATGCCTCATCTCATTAATGAAAATAGACGAATCCTAAAATGACGCTGAAATAACAAATAGGAAATAATTCACTAATGGCACTTGGCCTTATTACGTTGATGAAAGAAAAAGTAAATCTAGCCTATTTGGTCCCAGAAGGACCTTCCCAGATTCGATATTCTTGAGTCCATCGAAAAAAATTCCCAACTCGCGTAGTCTCAGCAGAAGGTACGCTTTAGCCAAGTGTCCTCCTTCAGTTGCCTCGGTGTTCTGGAAATTCTTGATCCTCTGGATGACCTTTCCCTCTAACTCCATTATACCTCGCTCCAAGTATTCCAGCTTCATATTGGAAAGAACAGCCATATCCTTTCATTCCTCGATCAACCTCTTATTGGTCTCATGTATTTCACGGTGCTAGTTCTCGGAATCATGGACCCTTTTGCGTAGTCGGTTATACTTGACCTGAGCCTCGACATCTTCATCTATGATTCTATTGCCTCGACTGATTCCTGGCCTCAACGCCCCATATAAATCATCTTCCAACCATGACGGATAAAGAGGTGCACACCCAGCACGATACCTTTCTGGTTTAATCGTATTCTTTTCAAGGATGATTTTGCAGTGCCACATGTGTTGAGCTTGGAACTTGTAGGGAACGTCGTCATCTTGGAAATCCGCTATGAAGTGACCCATCTTCGCAACCCTTGGCACAAATTGCTTTCTGCCCGCCTATCTCATGACTCGAAGAGGAACATAGGGGTATATATCTCTCAACTCGATCAGCACTAAATGTGGTGCATCTCTAGATCTGATGATAAATTCGTCCGTCGGGAACCATTCGAACATCCATTGTACTTGTTCCTCGGTCAGATTATCACAGAATTGCACCCACTCTTTGGCAGTTTCTGGCTGAGCAAATTTGTCTGGAATGTAGGTCATCCGCTTGGGGTGATTGAAAACAATGTGGTCATTCTAAACCCTTCGCGGAAGTTCTTGGTGATATTGGCCCTTTTGAAGATATTCTAAGAGCCACAACTACAACAATAAGTTACAACCCTCGAACTGTTTATCCCCTCTTTGACAACGCTCCAAGGCTCGGTAAATATCAGCTAAGAACATAGGGAGAATGCTGAATGTTTTCCCATCGATCCCTTCCATCAAAGCCCTATTTACCATGGCTAACCTGGTATGAATAATTTCCCTCTTTGTCGGGAACACTATCAAACCCAGAAAGCACACAATGAACACGAATACCCTGTGGTGAATATGACCCAGAGACGTGATGGAAAACTCGTCATGATAGGTATGGTATGATTTGGTGTGACCGTATCTTTCATATAAGTACTCGAAGGGTATGTAGGATTGTTTCAGACACTCCAATTCAGCATTCTTTTTCAACCCCATCATTTTTAGAAAACCTTTGCCCGTGCGGTTCTCTGGAACCAATAACCCAGTGCTTTCTTAAGCTAACCCAGCAAGTTCTCTTATTTCTTCTAGGAGCGGTGTCATTTCAATATTCCCGAAGCGGAATACAACTCTTTCACTATCCCAAAACAAGGTAGAAGCCTCAATCAACATAATGTTTGGCTGGATGTCCAAAGGAGACAATAAATTGCCCAGATACTTCTTCACATGTTTCTTATCACTGGAGGAAAGGTCTTCCCACCAGTCTAGGAGCATCAGTGGGATATTACTGACCATAACGAATCTGGGGACCTCGTGCCTCATTTTCTGCAAGACTAAAAATAGTTAGGCCCTTTCCCCCACCAGACTCGACTATTTATACACTTATGATTAGCATGCAGGCATTTAATTCTCCAAATTAATGCACAGAACGTGATCGTGTCCGTTGGGATTATGAAAACCCCGGTGGACTTTTGGATAAGGCTGTCTTAAAGGGTTACTGTGCGGACGACACATTAACCCGGCTAGGTTTGACAATGATGCATGCATAATATAACAAGATTAAGGTTTCTATGGGGGTCTAGACCGGCACCCTCGAGGGGGAAAGGCACGGAACCATCGAATGCACCGCAGATCGACTGGTTTTACCGCAAATAAGCCTTTCTGAATTTAGGGGGTGATATAAATAGGAAGAGCGCAACCACTCATCAAGCGTTGCTATAGGATTTGTATAGGCACGGGTGGAGTATGATGTTGAGCATGATTATGCAGCAATAAATAAGCAATAAACAACATGTTGTCCTGTATTTGCACATTATGAAGGCGATAAGTACAACAATTATAATTGAAAAGCGGTTACATAAGAAAACAAAGAAACATGTCAGTTTCATTTTGGAAAATAAATACTTGGAAAAATAAACAATTAATTGCACATAAAGGGGAAAGGGAAGGGGTGCAAGTATTAACCGAATAAGGCACATATAGGCAAATTCACAAAGCAGTTTGTAATGGTAAAAACCTAAAGTCCCCAGCAGAGTCGCCATGCTGTCACACTATCTTTTTCCTCTCCTTTCGGATCGGTCAAGGGTTTTGACATTATTGGGACAACTCGTTTCCTTTTGGGATAAGAGATATAAGTAATTTGAAGAGTCGTCACCTAACAAATTAAGGCGCGTTAAGGCACCTACTACGGATCATTTATAACACTAATTGTATAACCAGAGATTGGGTAAGGGCTTGAAATTACTTCAAGGGGAAGGTGTTAGGCACCCCTCGAAGTCCACAACTGTGGGTCCCGGCCAAACTTACTTTGTGAATTAATCAAGTAGCAAATAGACAGTCTAAGAACACAAATAAGGGTTTGACAGATTAGCAGTCTAAGAACACATATGTAAAAGGATAAGGGAGGTCCTAAGTTGTTTATCCTACATGATCACATCTATGCAATTCCCGGTAATCACTCATCAATGAGGGGCTACACACTGCATTAGCGCACATGTCATCATATCCTTTTCTACCCATTATCGCACCCCTTAGCAGTTATTAAGAGAGTTTTTATTTAATGGGCTCTAAGCGTGTTGTTACCCGTCCATTCCTTGTGGTCCCGGAGGAGTTTAGGACCTCTAAATCTTGGCAGTTCTAGACAATCCCTAAGGTTTTAAAAGGAAAAATCTTGGCGACAATCAAATAACAAGTAGGACCAGCAAGTAGAAAAGAAAGAAGCGGTTAGAAGCCTCATGTTTACCTCCACAAGTAGAGAACAAATAAACAGCACGTCTCAACACACAAATACAGGCAATGTTTAAGGAAATCTTAGGACAAGATGTCTAGGTGAACATTAATACATAGAATAGGCAACACTCGTTCAAAACTCAGTGGCAGGGTTCTAATAGTTTGCCTACTTTTTTAAGACCTGTGAAACATAGAAGTAAACAATCAGAACGCGTAGTTTTTTAGTTGATGCATTGATTAATTACCTAAGGCTTTCCTAGGCGTGGGACTGTGCATAATTACAAGTTATTCTAAATAGTTTTGAAGTTATTTAATCTACAAACATGTTGTTCTAAGTGACACAGGTTTGAAAATGTAAAGATTCATGCCAGTTGTACTCAGAAAAAACACACACCTACATGTGAGACTGTTTTTATGCCTTTTCATGGATCAACGATTTATTGTAATTAGACTAGGCTTATTCAAATGAATGCAAACAGAATCCCTTAGAACATGGTATCTAAATGCACACAAGAGTGACAGATTTTTTTGTTAAAGTTATTCATTAATCTTAATAGCAGGATTTCTAAGTGAGAAACTTATACAACGTTAAATCATGGATTAATGACATGTGATATGCTGAAGCAGTAAATGTGAAGCCCTATGAACAAGATATCTAATGCATAATCAGCATGATTTGGATGCAAATGAACACATTAGTCCTAAGGCATGGATTCTAATGCAAATACACGAAATGTAAAGCCTAAAGCATGTTTTCTATCCAGTGTTATCAACAAAATCATAAAGCTACCCTCCCATTTCACTAGCCACCCCAATATCTGTTTATAAATAATTATTACAGACCAATGGCTGAATGAATTACATAAAAGAAAAAAGGTAAATTAACTATAGGGAGCTTGAAGTAGGCCCAAAAACAACCTGAGAATACCATGCCTTAAATGATCTCAAATTCCAAGGATTTCATAGCCAATTTCATGTCCACGTGTGTCAGAGTTCCCTAAGGACCTCAAGGATCCCGGGCAGTGCTCACACCTAGACTTTTCATAACAGGGATTGAGTAAGTGCAGTGTAGAAGGGTCAGCCCTAGTGTGCCAGAGTTCAAAGGGATCTCAAAAGGATCCCAAGGCAGTACACGCACTGGAAGGGCAGAACCTAGGGACTAGGAGTAAAGTGAGAGTGCTTGACATAGTTTTGAAAAGAGTTTGACAAAAGAAAATACCGGATTGATTCAATAAGTAAAGAAGTTTTCTAAAAATAGGAACTGATTGGTAGTAAAAACAAATTTTGAATACAGTGTGAACACTTATGAGAAATTACTAAACAACCTAAATAGGTTCAACATCATTCAACCTCAGATTTCACTTAGGGATTATGGGAATTGGAGACACACAGAACATAGCACATAACAACATAAGCACATAAGTTTTCTAGAGTTCTATAGGATTAAGGAATTAATCATACAACTAATAGTACAAACATAGGGCATGGATTACAGAACAGACATGTGGGAACATAGTACACTAGACAGATGAGGCATAGAACCAGAGTTTCTTAGAAATCTTAGACAACTTAGCAAGCAGATTAAACCAGAACCTTAGTAAATAGATTAGGCAAACAATCAAACATGGAACAGAATCAGGTTGAGGCCTGCTAGAGAAAGCAGCAGGCAGATCCTTACACATGCTAGTTATAAGTTAAACTGGACAGAATTCATACATGCTAGTGATTAAGCAGCATAGTTTAGACATGTTGGGTGAAACAATGATTTAGCCATACAAGTTACACATTGAACAATAAGATGTTAAGTAGGAACAAAACTAGAAATCATTGAACTGAAGCAATAACAGAACACATAGAGTTTTGGACTTGAAATTGAATTAGGACATACCAATTAAGGAGAGAAAACACAGAGTATAGAGCAGGTGTAGTGCAATAACTAGCCTTGGCTTGCAGCCGGCTAGTTTAGTAAAAGTAGCAAGTAACTAGAAAGAGCAGAGAGCTTTAAGTGTAAGAGAGAGTTATGAAACTAGTGTCTGTGTGTGTTGAGAAGAGAAGAGAGTATATATAGAAGTTGAGAGCTAGGGATAATAAGGTAAAGAATCAATCATTCAGTGATTAGGGAAAATTACATAATCAATCATGCATAAAATCAGCAAGGTCTTCCTCTAATTAAGGGGTAACCAGTTAATGGTAAAGAGTAGGGCAGATAATTAAGGAAAGAAATAAAATAACTTAAGTACGGGGTAGGTAATTATTAAATAACACGATTAATTAATAATAAGGCAAGAAATAATTAAAAGCTGTAAAAAAAAATGGAAATAATTGAGAAAAATCAGCACTTAGGTATTACCATAGTAAATGAGTGAATCAAGGACTCGAAATAACACTGATTTAAGACAATAACATAGGTTTCCATGAATAAAAAAATAAACCAAGCATAAACAGAAAAATCGAATCTGAAACCCTAATAGAGACATACTAGGGTAACATCATCGGGTATTCAAATTAGACGAAGGAGAAGCCATGCAAATCAAAGAACATAACCAAGTCAAGCAGCAAATGACATAGACAAACCCAAAATCCAAACTAAGTGTCAAAAATAGGGGTTATAGCATATCTATTAGGGTTAAGGAAAAACATAACAAAAGCAGTCGAAAACACATAAGAACAGGATTAAACACTTAAAATCGGAAGAAGTTTTGAAGAAAAGGTTTTCAAGAAACCCTAGTTTAGAAAAATGAAAAACCCGTTTGAAAATCAGAAGCTTTTTCATAAGAAACACATGAAATAGGTTTAACTTATCTCAGATCTGTACAGATCTAAGAAGTTTAAGAGATAAAATTAGGTTCCGAGAAAATAACATAGAGGTGAAGATATAGGCTTAGAAATCCATACGTTTAGGCAAAAATCAGAAGATCTTACTCAAAATCTAGCCATAATGGCCTGAAACAGGTAATACAGGATCAAATTCGTAAGTGCAATGGCCCTGGTCCCTTGAGGGCCTTAGAGACAGAAAAAACCCGGCGTAAGTGAGACCCTTGGAGGTCTGAGGGTCGTGAGAAACCACCATGGTCGACGGCAAGTAAGTGACAGTGAGGGAGAGTTTGGGTTAGGTCTTGAGAGCATTTGGACAGAAAAGAGATGAGTGACGGCGGATGAGAGCGAAAATGAGGGGTTTGGGGGAGGGGGTCATTTAGGCTAATTAAGGAATTGGATAATCTGGGTTGTTGATAAAAAATTATCAACGTCCAGGATTCAAGAGGACCTGGGTCGGGTTATATAAGGGTTTGGGCCTGGGTTGTATTGGGTTGATTTACAAAGTGTAACGACCCAGTCGGTCGTTTCGTAGAATTCACACCGTTATTCCTATTTCTGCCTTGTTATGCCTTGTTTAGTTATTTATGATGTGTTAGAGTCGGGTGGTTCGGGATTCGTAGTGGCTGTATGAGAATTGAGACACTTAGTCTCTTAAAGTAGCCTTATAGTTGGAAAAGTCAACTGGGAGTTGACTTCTTGGTAAACGACCGCGGAATGCGGATTTTATGGCTCGGATAGTTTCGTTAGGTGATTTTGGACTTAAGAGTGTGTTCGGAATGTATTTTTGATGTCCGGTGTAGAATTAGGATTGAATTGGCAAAAGTTAGTTTTTGGCGATTTCCGGTCGGCAATGGAAAATTTGCTATCGGGGTCGGAATAGAATTCCGGAAGTTGGATCAGGTTCGTAATGTCATTTTGGATATGTGTGCAAAATTTCAGGTCAATCGGATGTGTTTTGGTTGGTTTCGGCATCGTTGGTGGAATTTAGGAATTTCAAAGTTCATAGGCTTGAATTTTATGTGATTTTGGTGTTTTGATGTTATTTTGGGTGTTCCGAGAGGGCGACTAAGTCCGTATGATCATTTGTGATGTGTGGGTATGTTTGATTGGGGTCTCGAGGGGCTCGAGATGGTTTTGAGTTGTGAACGGGGAGTTTGGAATGTTTTTGCTGCTACTGGAGTTGCTGGTGTTGTTGTTTCCGCACCTGCGGATATTGGACCGCAGAAGCGGCCAGGATGGTCGCAGGTGCGGTTGAGGCCCATGTGTGGGAAAACCGCAAAAGCGGTTGTATGTGTGCATCTGTGAAGCCGCAGGTGCGACACCTGGGCCGCAGGTGCGAGATTTGGCCGTTTAATGAAAAACTGCAGGTGCGGTAGTCTTGAGCATAAGTGCGGTCCGCAGGTGCGATAAATAGAGCCGCAGGTGCGAAAAGCATGGGCAGAAAGTATATAAGTTGGACTTAGCGATATTTAGTCTTCTTTTCACCATTGTTCTTGCGGGTTCCAAGCTTTTAGAGGGATTTTGAAGAGGAAAACGATAGCTCTTCATTGAGGTATGGTTTTTGGACTTCATAACTCGATTATAAGTGATTAAGGACCTAATTAGTGGTGTTTAATTGGGACAAAGCAGTGTAAAAAAAAAGAACTAGGGCTTGAGATTAAGAGACCTTCTAAGGTGATTTGAGGGGTCATTTGGACTCCGATTTCAGCGACTCTTTATATGTATTGACTCGTGAGAGGATGAGGATCATTTCGGTATAAAGTTTATCAATTTCCGAGACGTGGTCCCGGGGGTCGGGTTTTGGCCAATTTCGGGAATTGTGCCTAATGTTTATATTTTTCGATTGGGTTTCATCCCCCTAGCGTATTTTGATGTGATAAATCTGATTTTGATAGACTAGGAGCATTCGGGAGCCGATTCGAGGGGCAAGAGTATTGCGGAGTAGCTTTTCGGGCTAGTTTGAGGTAAGTAATGACTTTAAATCTTATCTTGAGGGTATGAAACCCTAGACTTAGCATCTTCTCACTGTTTTGGAGTGATGCACCCGTTGGATGACGAGTGTGTGGCGTGCACTGATTTGGGGGTTTGGACTTGGTCCTTCCCGAGGCAACTATTGAGTTGCAAAATTTCTTTTAAATCACATGATAAATCGTATTTTTTATACTACTGCTGTAATTGGGCTATATGCCATGTTTGGGGCCTTGTGCCGACATGTTTAGACCCCTTGGGGGATGGTTACTGTTTTTCCTCATTGTGTTAACTTCTGAGTTACACTCAGTCATATTATGCTTAACTGATTTCAAAACTCAGTCTTATTTAAACTATTTGAGATATAAAATGTTATTTTGGGTCATGTACCCTATTTTACTGATAGCCCAAGTGGCTTTTGAGATGTTTATGAATGAGTGAGGATGTGGTCCTGATTGTGAGGATATAATATTGGATGGGGCTGCACGCCGCAGCATGATTCTGACTGAGTGAGGCCGAGGGCCTGATTTTGAGGAATGATATTGGATCGGGTTGCACGCCGCAACATGTTTATGATAGGTCGAGTTCCTGAGAGTGATTTGATGCCATGATTTGGCTTGATTTTATCGCTTGGGTTGTAGGAGCCCCTCCGGAGTCTGTACACCCCCAGTGAGCACATGTACCCACTAAGTGCGAGTGCCGAGTTCCGAGTGATGAATGATTGGGAGGCATGAGTGACGGTGAGGTAGCCTGAGGGGCTGATGCTGAGTGATTGTGAGGTATGTTGAGTGACTGATTCTGAGGGGTGATTTGCCCGAGGGGCGGTTTATGATACTTGTTTTACCTAAGTGACTATTTATGATTCATTTCGTCTTTAAACTAATACTTTTTGGGTATTTTACAGAAATTATTGGAAATTACAATATTTCAAAAGAGTTTCACTAAAATTGGCTTTTAAGCCGTACTGGATTGTTGTATACACTGTTGGAAAGAAAGGTTGTTTTATTGTGACCTGATGATTTGATTCTGTGTGTTTCTTACTGCTCAAGACCTAATTTATTTTCATTACTACTGATTTGACGTACTCATCATTACTCCCTGCACCTCTGTGTGCAGATTCAGGTGTTGATACCGGTGTTAGCCATCTTATTACTCACGGAGCCGGAGTCGGGCATCGAGGTAGTTGTCAACGTCTGTAGCATCTCTGTCTCCCCCTTTCTTGTTTTGTACTTAGTTCTTCGTTCCGAGAGTTATGTATTGTGACAGTAGTATTCTTGGTAGTATTCTTAGATGCTCATGACTTGTTGGCTCCGGATCTTGGGGATGGGTGTAGACTGTTTAGCTTTGTTTGTTTGTCTTAAAAATTTAGAGATTTATATATGTTTTATGATATGTTGATAATGATTTTGGGAAAATTTGAAAAGGAAAAATATAATTATGTGATTGTTGGCTAGCCTAGTTCTACGATAGGCGCCAGTTTAGGATTTGGGGTCGTGACTATCGGACCTGACTAATTTAGGATGTAATTGAAATAAAATAGGGCCATTTGTTAAATACCTAAATAAATTAACTAAAACAATTTGTAAAATAATTACTAATTATAAAAAATAAATTTCATGCATAGAAATGTTTTTAAAAATGATTATTCATTATTTAATAATACAAAAGATGATTTTTTGGTAAAAATAACACGAAAATTATATTCATAGGCTATAATTGTAAAGTTATTGCAATTGTAGCCAAAATGTGTCAAATTGGTTATTTATAAATAATTTAGACTTTATAAGACCATAAATAGTAATACTAAATCATGAAATGTTTTGAATTCATTTGTGATGCAATTTTTGTAATTATTTATTAGAAATAAAAAGTTGGGCGAATTAATAAAAATGTAGAAAAATTATGGAAAGATACCAATTGATGCTAGTGCATGATTTTTAAGGTATATATGCCTTTTAAAATTATTTTGGGAAAAAATTAGGTATCAACATTGGAGGCTAAACTTGGTCAAATAATTCAAAACAATCCGGAAACACCCCTTAAATTGGGGAGAATTAATTAACATCTCAGTTAGGGGTTCGAATAAGGAAGGAAATAAATCATAAGTCGGTTAGAGTAAATCAAAACCTAGAAATCAGGCTAATAAACTAATTAAGGCAAGTAATACCAATTAAGAATCACAAATAAGGAAAATAGATAAAATCACAAAAAGTAATAATCTCAGAATAATATAATTTCGTGCCATAATTAGTCGAACAAAAATCATTTAGTCGACGGAAAGGAATAACGGGCAAATATTGAAACAAACCGTGAAACAATCAAACAAACATAGGGATTGGAACACGGTCATAAAAAATTAGTCGAACTAGTAAAGATAACCAGATTCAAACACTTAAAAACTTTAAAACCTTTTTCCAGAGAACTTACGATGAAACCCTAGTTTTAGAAAATATTGAACTCGATTAATAATAAGCAAAAACAGAAGGTTTTCAGAGAAAAATACCAGATAAACTTAAAATCATCTCATATCTACAAGGATCTTAACAGACTCATGTAGAAAGAGATTAGGGATTTGAAAAATGATAGAGATGAAAGAAAATCTAGTTTGGAACCATAGATTCGAGCCATAAACACGAAAATAATAGTACTCACAAACGGAGACGACCATAGGTAGGTTCATGAAAGTTTTTTGGACAAATCTGAGTTGAATCTCTTTGGGATTCCTTCATATAACAACCAAATCGAACAACTAGAAGAGGTAAGAGGCCAGCAGGGGCCTAAAATCACATAGAAATCCCATGGAACGGGGGGTTTTTCGGTGACGGCAGCTAGGGTTAGGGGAGAGATGGAGAGAGAATGGAGGAGGGGAAGGGATTTGGGGGCGGCATATTTAGACGAGTGAATAGGGCTTGGGGGTTGGGGGTAATTAAAAATGGTAATTAATTCTGGACCGTTGATCTTTTGAGATCAACGGCTAGGATTTGGTCTGATGGTGGGACGGGTTAGATAGGAATTGGGCTTGTGGGTATTTTAATTGGGCTATGGGTAGAATTTTGGCTAGGTCCGAAATTAAAATAAAATTAAAAGAGGCTATTTGTAAACACCTAATTACTAGATAAAATAATTTATAAAAATAGCTAATAAGTGATAAAAATGCTATTGGTGCATAAGAAATGATTTTAAATAATTACTTAATATAAAAATCTATTTTATGGTGAAATAAGGTAATTATGCACACATGGGCTATTATTGCAAAGTTATTGCAATTATAACCCAAAAAATATAAATGTGGCTATTAATGAAATAATTAAAGCTTAGTATAAATATAAATGATAACCTTAAGCCATAAAATTATTAGAAAACTATTTTTGATGCAATTAGTAATTATTTATATAATAAAAATACCGAGATAAATTAATTAAAAGTCCTTAAAAATGCAGAAATTATAGAAAAATATTAATTGATGCTCATGCATTGTTTTGAAGATATATATGCATTTTTGAAAATAGTACAGGGAAAAACTGGGTATCAACATTTGCCCTTCTTTATCCCGGAAGGATGAAAGAGTTATCGAGTAAAGATATGATGGCAAATTTTGACCAGGTAGGGTGATTTGAGAGACATAGCCGCACTCTGGTTTCCGAGCTGCCTACATATCCCTTGTTTTACAGGAATCAGGACGTGTGTAGTTCTGGATTCATCGGCGAAATATATTGATGAAGTTATCACAAGAACGGACAAAAGGTCTTGAATAGGTGAAATGGTTATAGTGAGCGGTCAGGATTGGGATAGTATGAAGGAACTGGAGCGGGATTGCTCCTATTGGGATAACGGTTGCTCATCAGGTCACCTGCAAATAAAAGATGTACTGCAAGCATATATCATTGCGTAAATTTAAACATGATGCAGATTCCCTTCAAACCATGAGAATTATCTTCGGACTGTTGAGGATGACATCCTTATACCATGATGTCCTGGGCTATGAATTGTGCGGTAAGGGATTCGCAGGCCATGAGATGATGTTCTCGGTCCATGAAAATGGTGCCTCCGAACCATGACGCCTTTGAATAATGATATGCAAGTTTGAGAGATCCTCAATCCATGGCATAGTGTCTTCTGGCTATGAGGATAATGCCTTCAGATTGTCACGACCCAAAATCTATAGGGCGTGATGGCGCCGGACACTACTGTCAGGCAAGCCACCCCTCAATACGTTGAGATACTTTCCTGTTTAACATCTTCGAAATCGTTGCCTTTTTCTGCATTTCATAATCAAAATGAATAAACTTTCGTCAATTAAACACGACAAGAAATCAATTTAGTTTAATAAGATAGACCTCATCACGCCCCAGAACCTGGTAACACAAGTACATGAACAATTCTAAGAATTTATACAATTATACAATGCTTGTCCGAGGAACAAATTGGGCAAAGACTATAAAGATAAAATGTAAATACATAGAAGGGGGACTCTGTCAGCTGCGAAACGCCTCCCGATGAATGCAACCCGTATGAATCTCCGATTCAATCACTGTACTATAAAGGTACCTGTGCAATAAAATGCACAACAAGTGTAGTATGAGTACATAAACATATATGTACCCAGTGAGTATCCCGTCTAATCTCGAAGAAGTAGTGACGAGAGGTGGACTTGACACTCACTAAGGTCCAACAGTATAAGTATGACAAAATATGATGAAGGCGGTAGGCATGTGAAGGCAGTTAAGCAGCAAATATAAATATAAGGCACTGAAATCCGAGTAATTTCTTAAAATAAGTAAATAAGTACTTTCTTCTTCATCTTTTCTCAAATATCTGTCAAGTCCTTATCCATGAAATCATTTAACAATTTACGTCCTTAAATCAATTTAACAATTTAAGTTACAAGTGGTATATCATATGT
>ML274546.1:21419-35684 GCA_005239495.1 Nicotiana undulata | reverse complement strand
ATATATATATATATATATATATATATATATATATATATATATATATATATATATGCCAAGGGTCGTTCGGCCCGAACCAACAATAAAAATAAACCGTGCACTGCCGAGGATCGAACAGCCCATCCCAAAAATGCACCTTTCAAATAAATCATAAAGCTTCCCTCGATCGCGAATCATATCTGCGACACGAGTGCTGACTCTTACATATATACTGAATTATCATATCTATGAACTGCCAAGGATCGAACGGCCAGTCCCATAAGTGCATCTTTAAATCCGCCGGGGAGTACGACCCGCTCCCATAAGAGTATCTTTAAATCTGCCGTGGCGTACGACCCGGTCCCATAAGAGTATCTTTAAATCCGCCGTGGCATACAGCCCGATCCCATAAGAGTATCCTTAAATTTGTCGTGGCGTACGACCCGGTCCCATAAGAGTGTCTTTAAATCAGTCGTAGCGTACGACCCGGTCCCATAAGAGTGTCTTTAAATCCGCCGTGGCGTACGGCCCGCTCCCATAAGAGTATCTTTAAATCCGCCGTGGCGTATGACCAGGTCCCATAAGAGTAGGGGAAAACACACTCCGCTCACGGATTGTAAATTGCGAAGCGGTCACATGCACACACAGTATTCTTTTCTTTTCATAATACTTTCCATAAACAATTTCTTTCATATTACTTCCCGTAAAACAATTCCTTTCATATTATTTTACGTAAAACAATTCCTTTTTATGTTATTTAAATTCCATAAATTTCAGAGAAACAAAACTACATATAACAAGGTTTCATAACATATAATTCATTACGAGAAGAACACAGGGCATGATGTGGGGCTTAACTACCAGGATATAACAATAATAGTCGTTACGTCCGGACTCTCGTCACTTAGTACGTACGTAGCCCCCACAAACAATTACACACAACATATATAACACATATGGGGACAATTCCCTCTTGCAAGGTTAGAAAGGAGACTCACCTCGCTCCGAAGATTCATACCCGGCTTCCAAGCCTCTATGACGACTTCAATGGTGCGCAACGCCCCCAAACTATCCAAATAATTATAAACCAATGAAAATATACTCAAATATTTGTTAAAAATTCAGATTATATAAACTCCCATCTCCGCTCAAGGAATAGACCAAAATGCCCACGTGCCCGGATTCTGAAATTTCTCGAAGATAAATTCTACCCATAACTTTACTAACTCAAATATACAATTTGTTACAATTTCCATGCTCAAATTCATGGTAAAAGTCCAAAATTCCAAGTTCTAGGTCTTCCCCAAAAATTCCAAATTTATACAAATTTCTCATGTCTAAATTCATGTAAGATCACATATTTAACTCAAAAATAGGAAGAATTCACTTACCTTGTGTTGCTTGGTGAAAATCCCTCCTTGAGCTCTCCAAAATCATCCAAGCCAAATGAAGGAAATGAATGAAATGGGCCAAAATTCGTGTTTAAAACAATTTGCCCATGCTTCATCGGGTTGTACCTTGCGCTTGCGCTGTGCAGGTTGTACATCCTATTACAGTTTTCCCTTGTTGAACACCTTCTGTTAAAACACCCATAACTCCTTTTAGAAATATCCAAATAACAAACAGTTTGAAGATTTAGAAACTAGACTCAAAGATATTTAATTTGATAGGTAGTACACCATATAACTCTTTATATATTCCGAGATATGAGCTTCTAAAGTCGGCTCCATGCATCAGAAAATTCTGGCGAAACTGCTCCACCAGCCATCTTCAATCGGTCATAACTTTCTGATAAAATGTCCAAATCATTAATAGTTTAAATTTCTGGAAACTAGAATGCGAGTTCTACAACTTTCATGTTTTGCAAATTTTCCGATTTCTTATAGATTCTTATATATACACTTTCAAAGTTAGCTCTTCGATGCATAAATTGCTGTCCCAAAACAGATTTGCTGCAGAATTTTCAGCAGCTATTTTGGTCCGAAATCCATTCCGTTAACCTTCCGAAATCAACCCGAGGCCCTCGGGACCTTAACCAATTATACCAACATGTCCCAAAACCTGATACGAACTCGTTCGAGGCCTCAAATCACATCAAACAACGTCAAAATCATGAATCCCACTCCAATTCAAGCTTTAGGAACATTGAAATTTCAAACTTCTACATCCGATACCGAAACCTATCAAATCACGCCTGATTGACCCCAAATTTTGCACACAAGTCATATTCGACATTACGGACCTGCTCCAACTTTTGGAATTGGAATCCGACCCCGACATCAAAATGTCAAACTCTCGGCCAAACTTCTCAAAAATCTTCAAATTTCTATCTTTAGCCAAATGACTTCAAAATGACCTACGGACATCCGAATTCACTTTCGATCGCGCTCCCAACTCCAGAATCACCATACGGACCTATTCCCAGACTCGGAATCCCAAACAGACCTCTATAACACTGAGATGCCTTCATACCCAAACTTATGAAATTTTTCTATAATACTAACTTCCACAATATACGCCGAAACGCTTCCGGGTTATCCAAAACCCGAACCGGACATACGCCGAAGTCCGAAATCATCATATGAACCTGTTGGAACCTTCAGATCCTGATTCCGAGGTCGTTTACTCTAAATTCCAATCTTAGTCAATTCTTCCAACTTAAGCCTTACGAAATGAGAATTTTCCTTCCAATTTGACTCTAAACTTCCCGAAATTCAACTACGACCACACCTACGAGTCATAATACCTGAAACAAAGTTGCTCATGAACTCAAACGGCTGAACGACGCACTATAGCTCAAAACGACTGATCGGGTCGTTACATTCTCTCCCACTTAAACATACGTTCGTCCTTGAACTGCTCTGGAGTTATCTGAAATCACTGTTTAACACCTCGTATACCTGCCCGTGCTACCACAATCCACTTGAGTACACTTGCTCGAACAATTCTGAAGATATCCTCTTTTATTTAGGCAAATGGGCCTTAGAACCAGGTTTTCAACATCTGAAATCGTCTGTCAGGCCTGTGTCCAATATATACACACCGTACCAACTACCACACGATGTACCAAAACATGACTGCATACCTTTGCTGAATTAGCACCATGCACCGCATAATTCATCATCTAACCACAATGACATTCCCTGAACCTTAATAGCCAAAGTTCCACGAATCTGATGCTCCCAATGCACCTTATGATATTTATACATCCTGTTATAATGTTGGCGATACCACCACAACGGAGGAGATGTGTAGAAATTTCTAACCAACTGCAGAGCTAACAAAACATTGAATCTTAACTAAAATCATCATCTCATTACGAACCGAATAATGGTAATTGTCTTTGTGATGTACTCCACATAATATTATCGCACAGATTCCTGATCCATAAATCTCGTCTCCCCCAGTGTGAACTGCTCAGTCAACAAATCACCCCCAGACATGACCATCAATCTCACGCGATGCCACAACACGCCAATAGGCCACAACTCGAACATGATACATAAGGAAACGACTCAGGAAGGGACTACTCAACTCACGTAACTAACATGGATTTCCTTAGAAAATAGGAAGCAAAACACAAGAAAAATAAATACAGGAATCTCACTTAACATTACCCTGTTGCGGCGTGCAACCCGATCCAAATAACATACCCGTGGCGGCATTTCACTTGATCCCATCATAAAATTCACATAAGGAGATATACACGGAGACAAATTGCTCCCCATTATAAATTAGGATATATCAGTCACAAGAACGCTAAGTGCATAATACCATATTGGGGAGACCGATAGAGCCATATGCTACAAACTCAAGTATAACTGAGGTGCGATATATAAAGTCTGAATCTCGAGAGCCATCCTTCTCACATATCCTCATCACTGCGCGGAATCTCAACTCATAAGAAATTACCAAGCCGTTTCGCAACTCACACAGCACAATCATAATATACCTAAATTTGACGAAGACGGAACAACAGCTAATATTTCAACACTCCTCCTTAAGGAGCGCTATACAGAAATGAACATACCTGATTCACGTGAAGCCCACAACCACATTGAATTCATTCACAACCCTCAAGTTGATCCCGCTCACACTGTACTAGGCTAATAGCTTCACCTGGGTCTATAATAACCCACCTACTTCTCATAACATGCAACAACAACCATCATAGCCGGGATAAACACCCCACAATCCACAACCAACTGAGTCGAACGCCCTCCAGGCATAAATTCTCAATTAAGCAATATTACACTCCTTTATACTTGGTCTAATTCTTCAACCAATCAGGTGACTACATGTCACACTTATACAATTCCGCGGTCATGCTCCCACGGCCTTCCACAGAGGGTAACAAGTATGCACATCCATACCACCGACCACACTTACACTGTAACACAATTAGAGAACCCATAACAAGGATACAAAGCCTCTTTCACCCAACACCGATCTCAGATGACACTGAAGACAACATCAGCTTATTCTAAACATTCACATCCCTTGTTCTTGCTCCTCCGAGTTCATGACACCCTTGTTAACACCGAACCGCAATCCGCCCCTTACTTCCAGTTCCATACTGACCACTGCATTCAGCATGGCGATATGGAGTAGCATAGGAGTTCCATCATACTTTCTGAACCGCTAATAGGGTGAACACTTCATTACATAGAAACCTCTACTTACCTCACTTCATGAGAACCATAACAACACACGATCGAATCCTCACAATCACAATACATGCAAATCCTTAAGTAGTGGTCCGAACCACCATAAACCTTCTGGGATCCACCTATACCTGACAGGACATAGCACTTGAATGCTTCCAATGAAATCTATTACGACGGCCAACATGCCCCACACACATCAGCACAAACCATACACATACTCAACCACACCGAAGGAACTGATCATTGTCGTACATGTGCCATTTCAACCTTGGCTAACCAATCTATCTTCTTTTAATCATATTTAATTGCCTTAGAGATAATAGTAAACCCATTCAACACATATTAACTCAATCCTCACTCATCCCGAGTGGCCTTGATTCACGAGACCGTGCTGTCTCAACCAATCCGTCCAATGCTTCCGAATTGTTTTCCTGTTAGCATTCCCCAAATACTCAAACTCTCTTACACCATTCACATGTTCTGCCTCCTATTGAATAGCCACTAGGATCCCTCACAAAAACTTGCCAACCCCCACAACAGCTAACCTACTCACAGAAGATAACCTAATTGTGGAATTTACAACTGACACCTTCCAACGACGATGAAATGCACACCCTCTGCAACATCAATACCCCATCCTAAGCATGTTCTCATTCACCAACCTTACCAACTCGTCCGTTCTTCATGGACACCTACTAAATGCGCTACAATACCTTCTAATTTACCATTATGCTGCCTCTCTCCCACTTCGGTTAACCTCATTCCTTTAAGCACTACCTGACTTCCTTTTCTTACGCCTGGATTTTTAGAAATTTAGCCGCCGCCTGACACTTCTCACATGTCTTCCTTCATCGCATGCTTCTCCATTGTGGCCTCAATTCAATGTCATTCCCTGTAGCTCTTGAACCAGCAGATCACTACGACTTCAAACCCGTCGAAAATCATCTTTCTCGAGTCGCCTTCATTAGAAATGCTTATTCCATGTTGAACCATAACGCACCACGACCTCTGACAACCGCTTCTTCAATACTTCTTCACAGTACTCTGACCCCATTCCACCAAAGAAACCATGGCACCGACGAACTTAGCACATTCCCTTCGATCAATGACGTCGATATCACAACACATGTGAATATTCCACCTCACTTTGAAACACCAAGTCTTACTACTTTATCAATACAAACCGGACCTTTCATAGTCCAAATTCCTTTCCTCCGCCGGAACTAAAATATTGAAATCTCAAAATCACGCCCTGAGAAGACCTCCATTCAATCCATTCATCACCCCAACATATGGACAAGCATTCTACCATCATACCAACACCGCGCCATAACCAATCGGAAACATCA
Source organism: Nicotiana undulata (assembly GCA_005239495.1). Lineage (NCBI taxonomy): Eukaryota > Viridiplantae > Streptophyta > Magnoliopsida > Solanales > Solanaceae > Nicotiana > Nicotiana undulata. The sequence goes on along the minus strand of ML274546.1, from coordinate 29,689 downwards.
TAACAATCTATGCACAACCTCAAAGTTCTCAGAAACACAGCAACTTAACTGAAACAACATAATATTCTTCTGCAGGGCAACAACAACAGCCCTAACTAGCTACACATGTAAAACATCTCGCACCATATCCGTAGCACCATTACAATTCCTCAAACTCTCGATTATAGGAAGCACTTTGCGATGTATAAGATTGAGTAGGAAGGAACATAGGCATAAGCCTTAAAGGAATCGAAGCGCACGATGAGGAATCAAGAAGGGAAGTACTCATAACAGCCTTGTAGCCTCTCGAAGATAAGTACATATGTCTCCGTACCGATCCGCAAGACTTTACTAGACTTGCTCATGACTCGTGAGACCTAAAGAAAACTAGGGCTCTTATACCACGTTGTCACGACCCAAAATATATAGGTCGTGATGGCGTCGGACACCACTGTCAGGGAAGCCACCCCTCAATAAGTTGAGATACTTTCCTGTTTGACATCTTCGAAATCGCTGCCTTTTTCTGCATTTCATAATCAAAATGAATAAACTTTCGTGAATTAAACACGACAGGAAATCAATTTAGTTTAATAAGATAGACCTCATCACGCCCCCAGAACATTGTAACACAAGTACATGAGCAACTTATAAGAATTTATACAATTATACAACGCTTGTCTGAGGAACACATTGGACAAAGACTATAAAGATAAAATTTAAATACATAGAAGGGGGACTCTGTCAGCTGCAGAATGCCTCCGGATGAATGCAGCCCGTATGAGTCTCCAATTCAATCACTGTACTATAAAGGTACTTGTGCAACAAAATGCACAACAAGTGTAGTATGAGTATATAAACATATATGTACCCAGTGAGTATCCCGTCTAATCTCGAAGAAATAGTGACGAGAGGTGGACTTGACACTCACTAAGGTCCAACAGTATAAGTATGACAAAATATGATGAAAGTGGTAGGCATGTGAAGGCAGTTAAGCAGCAAATATAAATATAACGCATTGAAATTTGATTAATTTCTGAAAATAAGTAAATAAGTACTTTCTTCTTCATCTTTCCTCAAATATCTTTCAAGTCCTTATCCATGAAATCATTTAACAATTTACGTCCTTAAATCAATTTAACAATTTAAGTCACAAGTGGTATATCATATGTGTGTGTGTATATATATATATATATGTCGAGGGTCATTCGACCCGAACCAACAATAAAAATAAACTGTGCACTGCCGAGGATCGAACGGCCCGTCCCATAAGTGCACCTTTCAAATAAATCATAAAGCTTCCCTCGATCGCGAATCATACCTGCGACTCGAGTGCTGACTCTTACATATATGCTGAATTATAATATCTACGAACTACCAAGGATCGAACGGCCAGTCCCATAAGTGCATCTTTAAATCCGCCGTGGAGTACGGCTCGCTCCCATAAGAGTATCTTTAAATCCGCCGTGGCGTACGGCCCGGTCCCATACGAGTATCTTTAAATCCGTCGTGGCGTACGACCCGGTCCCATAAGAGTATCTATAAATCTGTCGTGGCGTATGGCTCGGTCCCATAAGAGTGTCTTTAAATCCGTCGTAGCGTACGGCCCGGTCCCATAAGAGTGTCTTTAAATCCGCCGTGGCGTACGGCCCGCTCCCATAAGAGTATCTTTAAATCCGTCGTGGCGTACGACCCGGTTCCATAAGAGTAGGGGAAAACACACTCTGCTAGTGGATTGTAAATTGCGAAGCGGTCACATGTACACACAATATTCTTTTCTTTTCATAATACTTTCCATAAACAATTTCTTTCATATTACTTCCCGTAAAACATTTCCTTTTATATTATTTTCCTTAAAATAATTCCTCTTTATGTTATTTAAATTCCATAAATCTCAGAGAAACAAAACTACATATTACAAGGTTTCATAACATATAATTCATTACGAGAAGAACACACGGCATGATGTGGGGCCTAACTACCCGGACATAACAATAATAGCTGCTAAGTACGGACTCTCGTCACTTGGTACATACGTAGCCCCCACAAACAATTACACACATCATATAGAATATATATGGGGACAATTCCCTCTTACAAGGTTAGAAAGGAGACTCACCTCGCTCTGAATATTCATACCCGGCTTCCAAACCTCTATGACGACTTCAATGGATGCACAACGCCCCCAAACGATCCAAATAATTATAAACCAATGAAAATATACTCAAATATTTGTTAAAAATTTAGATTATATAAACTCCCATCCGCTCAAGGAATTGACCAAATGCCCTCGGGCCCACGTGCTCAGATTCCAAAATTTCTCGAAGATAAATTCTACCCATAACTTACTAATTAAAATATACAATTTGTTACAATTTCCATGCTCAAATTCATGGTAAAAGTCCAAAATTCCAAGTTCTAGGTCTTCCCCAAAAATTCCAAATTTATACAAATTTCCCATGTCTAAATTCATGTAAGATCACATATTTAACTCAAAAAAAGGAAGAATTCACTTACCTTGTGTTGCTTGGTGAAAATCCCTCCTTGAGCTCTCCAAAATCATCCAAGCCAAATGAAAGAAATGGGCCAAAATTCGTGTTTAAAACAATCTGCCCATGCTTCATCGAGTTATACCTTGCGCTTGCGCTGTGCAGGTTGTACATCCTATTACAATTTTCCCTTGTTGAACACCTTCTGTTAAAACACCCATAACTCCTTGTAGAAATATCCAAATAACAAACGATTTAAAGATTTAGAAAATAGACTCAAAGATATTTAATTTGATAGGTATTACGCCATATAACTCTTTATATATTCCAAGATATGAGCTTCTAAAGTCGGCTCCATACATCAGAAAATTCTGGTGAAACGGCTCCACCAGCCATCTTCAATCGGTCATAACTTTCTGATAAAATGTCCAAATCATGAATGGTTTGACTTTCTGGAAACTAGAATGCGAGGTCTACAACTCTCATGTTTTGCAAATTTTAAGATTCCTTACAGATTCTTATATATATGCTTTCAAAGTTAGCTCTTCGATGCATAAATTGCTGTCCCAAAACTGATTTGCTACAGAATTTTCAGCAGCTATTTTGGTCCGAAATCCATTCCGTTAACCTTCCGAAATCAACCCGAGACCCTCGGGACCTTAACCAATTGTACCAACATGTCCCAAAACATGATACGAACTCGTTCGAGGCCTCAAATCACATCAAACAAGGTCAAAATCATGAATCGCACTCCAATTCAAGCTTTAGGAACATTGAAATTTCAAACTTCTACATCCGATATCGAAACCTATCAAATCACGTCTGATTGACCCCAAATTTTGCACACAAGTCATATTCGACATTACGAACCTGCTCCAACTTTGGGAATTGGAATCCGAACCCAATATCAAAAAGTCAAACTCTCGGTCAAACTTCTCAGAAACCATCAAATTTCTATCTTTAGACTAATGACTTCAAAATGACCTCCGGACATCCGAATTCACTTCCGATCGCGCTCCCAACTCCAGAATCACCATACGGACCTATTCCTAGACTCGGAATCCCAAACAGACCTCTATAACACTGAGATACCTTCCAACCCAAACTTATGAAATTCTTCTAAAATACTAACCTCCACAATATACGCCGAAACGCTCCCGGGTTATCCAAAACCCGATCCGAACATACTCTTAAGTCTGAAATCATCATACGATCCTGCTGGAGCCTTCAAATCCTGATTCCGAGGTCGTTTACTCAAAATTCCAATCTTAGTCAATTCTTCCAACTTAAGCCTTACGAAATGAGAATTTTCCTTCCAATTTGACTCCAAACATCCCGAAATTCAACTACGACCACACCTACGAGTCATAATACCTGAAACGAAGCTGCTCATGACCTCAAACGGCTGAACGACGCGCTATAGCTCAAAGCGACCGGTCGGGTCGTTACATTCTCTCCCACTTAAACATATGTTCGTCCTCGAACGTGCTAAGAACTACTCTGGAGTTATCTGAAATCACTATTTAACACCTCGTGTACCTGCCCGTGCTACCACAATCCAGTTGAGTACACTTGCTTGAACAATTCTGAAGATATCCTCTTTTATTTAGGCAAATGGGCCTTAGAACCAGGTTTTCAACATCCGAAATCGTCTGTCAGGCCTGTTTCCAATATATACACACCGTACCAACTACCACACGATGTACCAAAACATGACTGCATACCTTTGCTGAATTAGCACCATGAACCGCATAATTCATCATCTAACCACAATGACATCACCTGAACCTTAATAGCCAAAATTCCACGAATCCGATGCTCCCAATGCACCTTATGATATATATACATCCTATTATAATGTTGGCGATACCACCACAACGGAGGAGATGTGTAGAAATTTCTAACCAACTGCAGAGCTAACCAAACATTGAATCTTAACTAAAATCATCATCTCATTACGAACCGAATAATGGTAATTGTCTTTGTGATATACTCCACATAATCTTATCGCACAGATTCCTGATCCATAAATCTCGTCTCCCCCAGTGTGAACTGCTCAGTCATCAAATCACCCCCAGACATGACCATCAATCTCACGCGATGCCACAACACGCCAGTAGGCCACAACTTGAACATGATACATAAGGAAACGACTCATGAAGGGACTACTCAACTCACGTAACTAACATGGATTTCCTTAGAAAATAGGAAGCAAAACACAAGAAAAATAAATACAGGAACCTCACTTAACATTACCCTGTTGCGGCATGCAACCCGATCCAAATAACATACCCGTGGCGGCGTTCCACCGGATCCCATCATAAAATTCAAATAAGGAGATATACACGGAGACGAATTGCTCCCCATTACAAATTAGGATATATTGGTCACAATAACGCTAAGTGCATAATACCATATTGGGGAGACCGATAGAGCCATATGCTACAAACTCAAATATAACTGAGGTGCGATATATAAAGTCTGAATCTCGAGAGCCATCCTTCTTACATATCCTCATCACTGCGCGGAATCTCAACTCATAAGAAATTACCAAGCCGTTTCACAACTCACACGGCACGATTATAATATACCTAAATTTGACAAAGACGGAACAACAACTAATATTCCAACACCCCTCCTTAAGGAGCGCTATACAGAAATGAACATACCTGATTCACGTGAAGCCCACAACCACATTGAATCCATTCAGAACCCTCAAGCTGATCCCGCTCACACTATACTAGGCTAATAGCTTCACCTGGGTCCATAATAACCCACCTTCTTCTCATAACATGCAACAACAACCATCACAGCCGGGATAAACACCCCACAATCCACAACCAACTGAATCGAACGCCCTCCAGGCATAAATTCTCAATTAAGCAATATTACACTCCTTTATACTTGGTCTAATTCTTCAACCAATCAGGTGACTACATGTCACACTTATACAATCTTCCGCGATCATGCTCCCACGGCCTTCCACAGAGGGTAACATGTATGCACATCCATACGACCGACCACACTTACACTGTAACACAATTAGAGAACCCATAACCAGGATACACATCCTCTTTCACCCAACACCGAGCTCAGATGACACTGAAGACAACATCAGCTTATTCTAAACATTCACATCCCTTGTTCTTGCTCCTCCGAGTTCATGACACCCTTGTTAACACCGAACCGCAATCCGCCCCTTACTTCCAGTTACATACTGACCACTGCATCCAGCATGCCGATATGGAGTAGCATAGGAGTTCCATCATACTTTCTGAACCGCTAATAGGGTGAACACTTCATTACATAGAAACCTCTACTTACCTCAATTCATGATAACCATAACAACACACGAGCGAATCCTCACAATCACAATACATGCAAATCCTTAAGTAGTGGTCTGAACCACCATAAAACTTCTGGGATCCACCTATACCTGACAGGCCATAGCACTTGAATGCTTCCAATGAAATCTATTAAGACGGCCGACATGCCCCACACACATCTGCACAAACCATACACATACTCAACCACACCGAAGGAACTGATCATTGCCGTACATGTGCAATTTCAACCTTGGCTAACCAATCTATCTTCTTTTAATCATCTTTAAATGCCTTAAAGATAATAGTAAACCCATTCAACACATATTAACTCAATCCTCACTCATCCCGAGTGGCCTTGATTCACAAGACCATGTTGTCTCAACCAATCCGTCCAATTCTTCATAATTTTTTTCCTGTTAGCATTCCCCAAATACTCAAAGTCTTTGACACCATTCACATGTTCTGCCTCCTACTGAATAGCCACTAGGATCCCTCACAAAAACTTGCCAACCCCCACAACCGCTAACATACTCACAGAAGATAACCCACCTATGGAATTTACAACTGACACCTTCCAACGACGATGAAATGCACACCCTCTGCAACATCAATACCCCATTCTAAGCCTATTCTCATTCACCAACCTTACCAGTTCGTCCGTTCTTCATGGACACCTAGTAAATGCGCTACAATACCTTCTAATTCACCATTATGCTGTCGCTCTCCCACTTCGGTTAACCTCATTCCTTTAAGCACTACCTGACTTCCTTTTCTTACGCCTGGCCTTTTAGAAATTTAGCCGCCGCCTGACACTTCTCACATGTCTTCCTTCATCGCATGGTTCTCCATTGCGGCCTCAATTCAATATCATTCCCTGTAGCTCTTGAACCAGCAGATCACTACGACTTCAAACCCGTCAAAAATCATCTTTCTCAAGTCGCCTTCATTAGAAATGCTTATTCCATGATGAACCACAACGCACCACGACCTCTGACAGCCGCTTCTTCAATACTTCTTCACAGTACTCTGACCCCATTCCACCGAAGAAACCATGGCACCGACGAACTTAACACATTCCCTTCGATCAATGACGTCGATATCACAACACAGGTGAATATTCCACCTCACTTAAAAACACCAAGTCTTACTACTTTATCAATCCAAACAAGACCTTTCATAGTAAAAATTCCTTTCCTCCGCTGGAACTAAAATACGAAAATCTCAAAATCACGCCCTGAGAAGACCTCCCTTCAAGCCATTCATCACCCAAACATATGGGCAAGCATTCTACAATCATACCAACACCGTGCCATAACAAATCGGAAACATCATAACAATCTGAGCACAACTCAAAGTTCTAAGAAACACAGCAATTGAATAGAAAAAACATAATATTCTTCTGCAGGGCAACAACAACAGCCCTAACTAGCTACACATGGAAAACATCTCGCACCATATCCGTAGCACCATTACAATTCCTCAAACTCTCGATTATAGGAAGCGCTTTGCGGCGTATAAGATTGAGTAGGAAGAAACATATGCATAAGCCTTAAAGGAATCGAAGCGCACGATGAGGAATCAAGAAGGAAGTACACCTAATAGCCCTGTAGCCTCTCGAAGATAAGTACAGACGTCTCCGTACCAATCTGCAAGACTCTACTAGACTTGTTCATGACTCGTGAGACCTAAAGAAACCTAGGGCTCTTATACAACGTTGTCACGACCCAAAATCTATAGGTCGTGATGGCGCCGGACACCACTGTCAGGAAAGCCACCCCTCAATAAGTTGAGATACTTTCCTGTTTAACATCTTCGAAATCATTGCCTTTTTATGCATTTCATAATCAAAATGAATAAACTTTCGTGAATTAAACACGACAGGAAATCAATTTAGTTTAATAAGATAGACCTCATCACGCCCCCAGAACTTGGTAACACAAGTACATGAGCAACTCCTAAGAATTTATACAATTATACAACGCTTGTCCGAGGAACAAATTGGACAAAGACTATAAAGATAAAATGTAAATACATAGAAGGGGGACTCTGTCAGCTGCGGAACGCCTCCGGATGCATGCAGCCCGTAAGAGTCTCCAATTCAATCACTTTACTATAAAGGTACTTGTGCAACAAAATGCACAGCAAGTGTAGTATGAGTACATAATCATATATGTACCTAGTGAGTATCCAGTCTAATCTCGAAGAAGTAGTGACAAGAGGTGGACTTGACACTCACTAAGGTCCAACAGTATAAGTATGACATAATATGATGAAAGTGGTAGGCATGTGAAGGCAGTTAAGCAGCAAATATAAATATAAGGCACTGAAATCTGATTAATTTCTTAAAATAAGTAAATAAGTACTTTCTTCTTCATCTTTCCTCAAATATCTTTCAAGTCCTTATCCATGAAATCATTTAACAATTTACGTCCTTAAATCAATTTAACAATTTAAGTCACAAGTGGTATATCATATGTGT
>ML274546.1:417-21308 GCA_005239495.1 Nicotiana undulata | reverse complement strand
ATATATATATATATATATATATATATATATATATATATATATATATATATATATATATATATATATATATATGTCGAGGGTCGTTCGTCCCGAACCAACAATAAAAATAAATTGTGCACTGCCGAGGATCGAACGGCCCGTCCCATAAGTGCACCTTTCAAATAAATCATAAAGCTTCCCTCGATCGCGATTCATACTTGCGACTCGAGTGCTGACTCTTACATATATGCTGAATTATCATATCTATGAACTACCGAGGATCGAACGGCCAGTCCCATAAGGGCATCTTTAAATCCTTCGTGGAGTACGGCCCGCTCTCATAAGAGTATCTTTAAATCCGCCGTGGCGTACGGCCCGGTACCATAAGAGTATCTTTAATTCTGCTGTGGCGTATGACCCGGTCCCATAAGAGTATCTTTAAATCTGCCGTGGCGTACGGCTCGGTCCCATAAGAGTGTCTTTAAATCCGTCATAGCGTACGGCCCGGTCCAATAAGAGTGTCTTTAAATCCGTCGTGGCGTACGACCCGCTCCCATAAGAGTATCTTTATATCCGCTGTGGCGTACGACCCGGTCCCATAAGAGTAGGGGAAAAAACACTCCGCTCGTAGATTGTAAATTTTGAAGCGGTCACATGCACACACATTATTCTTTTCTTTTCATTATTCTTTCCACAAACAATTTCTTTCATATTACTTCCCGTAAAACAATTCCTTTCATATTATTTTCCGTAAAACAATTCCTTTTTATGTTATTTAAATTCCATAAATCTTAGAGAAACAAAAGTACATATAACAAGGTTTCATAACATATAATTCATTACGAGAAGAACACAGGGCATGATGTGGGGCCTAACTACCCGAACATAACAATAATAGCTGCTACGTACGGACTCTCGTCACTTGGTACGTACGTAGCCCCCACAAACAATTACACACAACATATAGAACATATATGGGGACAATTTCCTCTTACAAGGTTAGAACGGAGACTCACCTCGCTCCGAAGATTCATACCCGGCTTCCAAGCCTCTATGACGACTTCAATGGATGCGCAACGCCCCAAAAACTATCCAAATAATTACAAACCAATGAAAATATACTCAAATATTTGTTAAAAATTCAGATTATACAAATTCCCATCTCCGCTCAAAGCCCACGTGCCCGTATTCTGAAATTTCTCGAAGATAAATTCTACCCATAACTTTACTAACTCAAATACACAATTTGTTACAATTTCCATGCTCAAATTCATGGTAAAAGTCCAAAATTCCAAGTTCTAGGTCTTCCCCAAAGATCCCAAATTTATACAAATTTCCCATGTCTAAATTCATGTAAGATCACATATTTAACACACAAATATGAAGAATTCACTTACCTTGTGTTGCTTGGTGAAAATCCCTCCTTGAGCTCTCCAAAATATCCAAGCCAAATGAAGAAAATGAAAGAAATGGGCCAAAATTCGTGTTTAAAACAATCTAACCATGCTTCATCGAGTTGTACCTTGCACTTGCGCTATGCAGGTTGTACATCATATTACAATTTTCCCTTGTTGAACACCTTATGTTAAAACACCCATAACTTCTTGTAGAAATATCCAAATAACAACCGGTTTGAAGATTTAGAAACTAGACTCAAAGATCTTTAATTTAATAGGTTGTAAACCATATAACTATTTATATATTCCGAGATATGAGCTTCTAAATTCGGCTCCATGCATCAGAAAATTCTGGCGAAACTGCTCCACCAACCATCTTCAATCGGTCATAATTTTCTGATTAAATGTCCAAATCATGAATGGTTTAACTTTCTGGAAACAAGAATGCGAGATCTACAACTTTCATGTTTTGAAAATATTCAGATTCCTTATATATGCTTATATATACGTTTCCAAAGTTAGCTCTTCGATGCATAAATTGCTGTCCCAAAACAGATTTGCTGCAGAATTTTCAGCCGATATTTTGGTCGGAATTCCATTCAGTTAACCTTCCGAAATCCACCCGAGGAATTATATCAACATGTCCCAAAACATGATACAAACTCGATCGAGGCCTCAAATCACATCAAACAACGTCGAAATCATGAATCGCACTCCAATTCAAGCTTTATGAACTTTGAAATTTCAAACTTCTACATCTGATGACGAAACCTATCAAATCACGTCCGATTGACCCAAAATTTTGCACACAAGTGATATTCGACATTACAGACCTGCTCCAACTTTCAGAATTGAAATCCGACCCCGATATCAAAAAGTTAAACTCTCAGTCAAACTTCTCAAAAACCTTCAAATTTCTATCTTTAGCGAAATGACATCAAAATGACCTCCGGACATCCGAATCAACTTTCGATCGCGCTCCCAACTCCAGAATCACCATACGGAGCTATTCCTAGACTCAGAATCCCAAACGAACATCTATAACAGTGAGATTCCTTCCAACCCAAACTTATGAAATTCTTCTAAAATACTAACTTCCACAATATACGCCGAAACAATCCAGGGTTATGCAAAACCCGATCCGGACATACGCGCAAGTCCGAAATAATAATACAAATTTGCTGGAACCTTCAGATCCTGATTCTGAAGTCGTTTACTCAAAATTCCAATCTTAGTCAATTCTTCCAACTTAAGCCTTACCAAATAAGAATTTTCATTCCAATTTAACTCCGAACTTCCCGAAATTCAACTCCGACAACACCTACAAGTCATAATACCCGAAACATAGCTGCTTATGACCTCAAATGGCTGAACGACGCGCTAGAGCTCAAAACGACCGGTCGTTACACAGACTATGACGCATTCGGACAAGTTGGCGATATTTCAGCCAATGAGGTGCAAAAACATGATGCTAAAAGCAAAAAGACATGGCTTTGTCTTGTATGAAGTTGAGGATAGAGCTTAGCCCGAAGGAAGAGAATAGATAATGCCAAAGAGACAGTGCTTAGTTTCGTGTGAGGTTCAGGACATGGCTTAGTCCCGTGCAAAGTGAAGGCAATGCTTAGACTTATGCAAATATGGAGGCAGGGCTTAGCCTCATGCAAGATTCGGGACATGGCTTAGTCCCGTGCAAAGTGAAGGCAATGCTTAGACTTATGCAAATATGGAGGCAGGGCTTAGCCTCATGCAAGATTCGGGACATGGCTTAGTCCCATGCAAAGTGAAGGCAATACTTTGCCTTATGCAAATACGGAGGCAGGGCTTAGCCTCATACAAGATTGGGGACAGGGCTTAGTCCCATGTAAAATGAAGGAAATGCTTAGCCTTATGAAAATAGAGAGGCAGGGCTTAGCCTCATGAAAGATTGAGACAGAGCTTAGTCTCATGCAAATAGAAGGTAGGGCTTAGCCTTATGCAAATGTGAAGGCAGGGCTTAGCCTCACGCAAGATTCGGGATAGGGCTTAGTCCCATGTAGAGCGAAGGCAATGCTTAGCCTTTTGCAAATAGAGAGGCAATGCTTAGCCTCATGCAAGATTCGGGACATGGCTTAGTCCCATGCAAAGTGAAGAGAAAAGCTTAGCCTTATGCATATACGGAGGCAGGGCTTAGACTCATACAAGATTCGGGACATGGATTAATCCCATGCAAAGTGAAGGCAATGCTTAGCCTTATGCAAATAGAGAGGCACGGCTTAACCTTATGCAATATTGAGACAAAGCTTAGTCTCATGCAAATAGAAGACAGGGCTTAGCCTTATGCAAATGTGAAGGCAGTGCTTAGCCTTATGCAAGATTTGAGATAATTCTTAGTCTCATGCAATGAACAAATAATAGAGGATAGCAGAGTATTTCTTAGCTGGAAGTGGGTTCGGTATCTTTGTTGTCATGAAGGCTGTGGTTCCAAGGTGTGCATATTCCTTGTTACTGCATTCAAAGAAAAGTTGTGAGTTATGTAGGGGGGAGGTCGGTTCGTGCCTCCGTCGGCTTGCTTGACTTGCTTTGCTCTGTCTGAAGATCCTGTTCAAATCATTGGGGAAACATTTCCTAAAAGAGAGTTTATTTCAAAAGAAAGCATGCATAGTTTTCAAAGACATAGAAAAATATAGTTTAGAAATCGGTTAGATGAACCAGTGAGTGTGACACGATCAGAGACATTGTGACTGCTTTTGCCGTAGAATTTTGAGGGTCCTCCTAAAAATTCTGCCCCAGTTAAATGGACACCACTTTTGACTGTTCCATGCGTTGCGATCGGCTGAACTTGCTTCAGAATTTTGAGGGTCCTCCTCAAAATTCTGCCCCTGTTTCTGATTGTGGGAAAAATAGAAATTTTATTGAATTGTGACCGAACCCACAGAGCTACCTACGTATCCCCTCTTAAACGAGAATCAGGTTGAGCGTAGTTCAATTTACATCATATGAGGAAAACATAAATAGTTTACACATAATATGGCTTGACTGCATCTGGATTGATTGGTTTTAGCCAGATTTCTCCGTCCATTTCTGCGAGTATGAGGGCTCCTCTTGTCAATACTTTGTGAACCATGTAAGGACCTTAACAATTGGGAGAGAATTTCCCCTTGGCTTCATGTTGATGCGGGAATATTCTTGACTCTTTTGTTGAAAGCTCTAGACATTCTTTTTTGATAAAGCTGGCCGTGACAAACTGCATTCATCCTTCTTATCCATTCTGTGTCGCTGAGCTCAGCTTCTTGTATGATTCTTAAGGAAGGAATTTCCACTTCGGCAGGAATAACAACTTCGGTGCCATAAACCAGCAAATAGGGAGTAGCCCCGGTTGATGTGTGGACTGTGGAACGGTATCCCAGCAAGGCGAATGGTAGCTTTTCAGCCATTGTTTGTGATTTTCTACCATTTTCCTTAGTATCTTCTTGATATTCTTGTTGGCGGCTTCCGCAACTCCATTCATTTGAGGTCTATATGCTGTGGAATTCCTGTGCTTGATTTTGAAAGTCTTACACATGGCTTTCATCAGATCACTGTTGAGATCGGCAGTGTTATGATGGATTATGGAACCCCAAACTGACAAACAATCTGGCCGCGAAAAAAATCCGCAACGACCTTCTTAGTCACAGCTTTGTAAGAAGCGGCTTCAACCCATTTAGTGACGTAGTCGATAGCCACTAGAAAAAACCAATGCTCATTTGAGGCAGTGGGCTCGATCGTACCAATGGCATCCATTCCCCAAGCGGCAAACGTCCAGGGTGAGCTTGTTGCATTAAGCTCGTTTGGTAGCACTTTTATCATATCTGCATGTACTTTACATTGGTAGCACTTCTGAACATACGGGATGCAATCTGTCTCCATGGTCATCCAGAAATAGCCGACCCTAAGTCTCTTCTAGGCCAAGACAAAGCCATTCATATGCGTGCCGCAAGTCCCGGCATGTATCTCCTCAAGCAATTTAGAAGCTTCCTTTGCGTCGTCATACCTTATCAGTCCCAGATGGGGAGTTCTTCTATATAGGGCTCCTCTATTGTGGAAGAATTTATTGGACAATCTCCGAAGCGTGCATTTCTGAGTATGGTTTGCATGCTTCGGGTACTGTCCTTTTGCCAAATATTCTTCGATATCGTGGAACCAAGGCTTCCCGTCTGTTTCTTCTTCAACATGACTACAATATGCCGGCTGATTATTGTTGATACCCAATTTTCCCTATATTATTTTCAAAATGCATATATACCTTCAAAATAGAACATGAGCATCAACTAATATTTTTCCATAATTTCTGCATTTATTTTAAGGATTTTTACTAATTTATCCCATTATTATTATTATATAAATAATTACTAATTGCATCATAAATGATGATATAACAATTTTTATGGCTTTATTTTACTATTTATATTTGTACTAAGTGTTAATTATTTTATAAATAGCCACATTTACATTTTTTTATTATAATTGCAATAACTTTTCAATAATAGTCCACGTATGCATTATTACATTATTTTACCAGAAAATAGCTCTTTATATTTTTATAACATTGAGTAATTATTTTGAATCATTTTTATGCATGAAAATCATTTTTTATAATTTGTTAATTATTTTTTACGAATTATTTTACTAATTAATTGGGTATTTAATAAATAACACCTTTTAATTTCGTTTTAATTAAATTACACCAGCCCAATATTTTAAATTCCAGCCCAAACATTAAAAAATACCAGCCCAAAATCCCCAAGCCCAATTCAATGCCTACCCGACCCAAAAACCCCGCCTAATCGTGGTTGTTGATCTCTAAGATAAACGGTCCACGCTATTTCTTACCATTTTTAATTCTAAACGACTAACATTAACCCTCATTACTCTTTCTTCCACCGTCACTGCTTTCCCTAATCCCTCCATTCTCTCTCAACCACTCCCTAAACCCTAATCGTCGTCGCCGGCAAAACTCCCCGTCTATGGAGTTTCTGTGTATTGTCTGGCCCTTACCGGCCTTCTACACTTTCTGGTTGTTTGATTACATGGATTCCTAAGAGAATCTCAAAAAGATTCAACTTGGTTATTGTCCGAAACTTGTTTACAGGCCTTTCTATGGCAATTCTCGTTTGTGAGTACTGATTTTCTCCTATTTTTAGTTCGAATCTATGGATTTTGACCGTGTTTTTTATGACTACTTGGGTTTGTTCAGATCCTCGTAGATATGAAATGTTCTGAGTACTATTTGGTATTTTTTCCTCAAAAATGTTATGTTTTGTTAATGTTATTCCGATTCAATTACTTTTCTGAAATTAGGGTTTCGTTTTAAGCTTCTTCAAAAGGGTTTTTCTAACTTTCAAGTGTTTAATCTAATTATTTTTTTACTGGTTTGATTGATTTCCATGTATATGCTTAAACCCTAGGTGTTTCTGTTTATGACACTGGTTTCTTCAACTTTTCTTCCCGTTATTGTGCTTATTTATGTTAACTAGTTATATTGACTGATTCTGTTTAGGTTTCGAATGATTTTCTCTTGTTAAAATTAGTATTTTCTGGGATTTTTACATATTTCCTTATTTGTGACTTTAATTAGTAATGCCTTATTTGGATTATCAATCTGACTTAAGGGGATTGATTGACTCCTATATGGTATATGACTGATTTATTGCATTATTTGAGCCCTAATTTTGTACCGTTAATTGACTCCCATATTCTAAGGGGTCTTTCCCAAATCTTTCGTGTGATTGATTGATTAAATCTCCCAATTAATTGGTTGATTTATTTTGGTTACCTTGTTTATAAACTCTAAATTATTCTTGCCTTATTTGTTTACCTTACTAAGTGTTATATATACTCTCATTCTCATTCTTCAACGCACGAACAATAGTTCAAAAAGACACTCACACACAAACTCTACTCTTACTAAAAACCTATTTTGCTACTTGTGTTCATTGCATTGTCTAGCCGGCTGAAAGCCAAGACTAGACCATTGAGTCATGCATACCTTGCATATTCTGTTTGCTACCTTTAACTGGTATGTTTTCATTCCTAATGTTAATCATTATGCCATGAAGCTTAAACCTATGTGCTCTCTTATCTATTGTTTTACGTCTGTCTCTCCTGTGTTTCAATTAGCCTGACTACTTATGTGTTTAAGATTCAATCTTCCTATTTATTGCTTTAAACCAGCATGTTTACTTCTGCATTTAGACTCCTATCTTTCCTGTCCTGCAATTCCAACTGGTATGGCTACTTTTGTGTAATTGAATTGGTATCTTCCTTGATCTCAGTCAACATGATCACTTATGTATTACTACTTTAATCAGCATAACTACCTCTACATTTAGGTCTATGTCTTATTGCTTTTAATCAGCATGTTTACTGTTGTATTTAAATTCAGTGTTTTCTTGTCTCTTGTCTTATGTCAGCATGCTTACTTCTATCATTAGGTATGGCTGTAGGCTTATGTGTTTCCTGTCTAGGGCCCTAAATCGGTATATTAAATCCTAGTGTGTGTTATGAACTTGGTTGTTGTAAAATGTCAACCTACCCCTACCTGCTCTATGTCCCTATTAATCAGCATACTCACCCTGTTTTGTGCGTTCCTGATTCAGGATTCCTATTGTTCCCAACCCCTGCTCCCTTCTCTGTGAAATTATTTGTTCTCAGCATGTTGTATGCCGACCTAGTGTCAACTAATGAACTAAGTTAAAGCTGGGCAATGTGAATCTTTGCTTTGAAACTTTGTGACTGTGTTTATGTTTGTTGCTTGTTTATTGAAACCTTTGTTTCAAGGTACTGCAATGACTCTGTTTCATTTTTCAAACTGCATTTCACCTCTAAACTATTTCACTCCTAAACTGTTTTATTTCTAAACTATTTTACTTCTAAACTGCTTTCTTAAAACCATTTCTATTTTTCAATCAATATATTTCACTCCTACTCTTAGAACATCTAGGGTCCTGCCCTTTCAATGTGAGCACTGCCTAGGAGTCCATGAGACTCCTCCGAACTCTGACACACTAGGGCTGGCTCTTCCACACTGCACAAAAATTGTTTTTCTTTAAAGGATCTTTGGTGTGAGCATTGCCCGGAGTCCCGGAGGCCCTTGGGAACTTTGACACACCAGTATACCCTCTTGGATACTATGAAGTATTGGAACTTCAGACTTGGTTGAAGGCCTGGTCCTCTAGGTTTTACTTTTGGGCCTATCCATGCTCCCTATAGTGTAGCAATTTCATTTTTGTAATTCATTGATCATTTGTCCTGTAATAATAGTTCTTGTAAAACATATATTGGGGATATTAGTAAAATGGAAGGGACTTATATATATATTTTTTGTGGGGAATCAGGTAGAAATCATGTTCTTAGGATTGCTATGATGCATTAGAAACCATGTTTACATGATTATTATGTGCATTAGAGAGCATGTCTATAGGCTCATCTTACTATCTGTTCTAAGGTTCCATTTTAAAATTCGGCATTCTTATATCCCCGCTAGGAATCCTATCTCTAGGTCATCATTAATTCTGCCTTAATAATCATATCCATAAACTCTCCTATGTGCATTAGAGATCATGTTCTAGGACTTTTTATTGCACTCGCTTATATATCATGCCTATAGTTTAATTGTAAGAATCAGTTTCATCATCAGGTCCATAAGGAATATGCATAAAAACAGTCTCATCACCTAGATATCATGCTTATAGAGTTGAACATGTAAAACCATTTCTGCGATGTTTGTGCACCTAGATAGCATGCCTATAGGGTCTAATGAATAAAAATTGCCTGCTCAAAGTCAATCATTGGTTTATTATGGTTCTGATTAACGATTAGATATCATGTTTATAGGACACTACTGATCCTACCCTAGGCAAGCCTATAGGACAACTAAAATCCTAAAATTGTAAACATGTACTTTTGTTTGACTGTTTATAAACTGCCCAAATTCAGCAAGCCCTAAAATTAGTAGGCAAACTGATTAGGTCTCCATTGCCTCGCTTTAATAAAATATTGCATATATTCTGCTTTGTGCTCACCTAGATATCCTGCTATAGGACTTTTAAAGTGTCTGAAATACTGTTGTTTGAGATGTGCAATTGCCTGTTTATTTGTGGAGATAAATGTGGGCCTTTAACTGTTCCCTTTATATAACAGTCCTATTTATTTTTCTTGTCGCTTAGATTTTATCCTTTTAAGCACTATAAGAGAGTCTAGACCCACCTTAACTAGAAGTCCTAAACACCTCCAAGACCATAGGCAAGGGACGGGTACTGCACGCATAGAGTACATTTAATTAGAATCGCTTATATAACCACCAAGGGGAGGGTAATTTGGTATTAAAGGATATGATGACCTATGCGCTAATGTGTGATGACCCAAAAGGTCATCCTATGTAAATTTAATTATGACTATGTTCCGAGGCCCCGAAAGCCTCCGTTAATCTTACCTGGATGTGCGTGCGCTGCCCAAGCGCGTAGCCGAGAAGCCTTCATGTGGAAACTTGATAAAGAGTTGAATTTATAATAATTAATTGATCAAAGTTGACTTTGGTCAACATTTTTGGTAAACAGACTCGGACCCGTGATTTGACGGTTCCGGAGGGTCCGCAAGAAAATTTGGGACTTGGGCGTAAGCCCGGAATCGAATTCCGAGGTTCCAGGTCCGAGAAATGAATTTTTAAAGAAAATTATTTTCTGAATAATAATAAAGGCTATGAAAATGAACCTCAATGCGAAACTTGCGTTACCGGGCCCGTGTTATGGTTTCGGAGCGCGGAACAAGTTAAATATGTGTTATTTGAGTTATCTGTGAAATTTGGTAAGGAACGGGCTTGATTTGAAATGTTTCGGATCAAAAATGAGAAATCGAGAGTTAATGAAGTCTTGAGAAAAATATATAGAAATAAGGATTTCCTTAAATTTGAGATTTGGTTTGGAACGTGATTTTATGTCATCGAGGTCCGAATGTGATTCCTAGACCGACAATGATTCCGTTATGTCATTTATGACTTGTCTGCAAAATTGTTTGTCATTTCGAGTCGTATAGGCCGGTCCGGCGCATGTTTATAGAAATCAAGAACTTGAAGTTTCTTAAGTTATGGTTTTAAGGGTTTTGGGGTGTGATTTTGAGATTTAGCGTTGTTTTAGGTGTTCCGAAGGCTCGAGCGAGTCCGTATTATGATTTAGGAGTTGTTGGTATTTTTGGACAGGGGCTCGGGTGGAACTAGGTGCCTCCCGGACACCCAACGGGGCTAAAAACTAGCTAAACCAACTGCTGGCGCAGCTGTTGCAGGTGTGACTGCAGGTGCGGGACCGCTCCTGCGGTCCCAGCCTCACAGGTGCGGTTCCTTTTCTGCAGGAGAGGAGCCGCAGGTGCGGTCTCCAGCTCCGCAGGTGCGACCCCAGCCTGCCTTGCCATTTTCTGCAAGTGCGGTGCTTTTCTCGCCAGTGCGGGACCGCAGGTGCGGTCCCAAGGCCGCGGGAGCGGAAACCCTGTAGGACAGATTGTTTTAAATGCCAAAACTCGGGATTTATTCATTCCCTTCATACCAAAAACCCCATTAGTGACTTGTGAGCTTGGCGGAGCACACCATGACCTAGCTACTGTTAAGGTAAGTGTCACGACCTAAACCGATGGGCCGCGACGGGCACCTGGTACCTTACTCAACCGAGCACCAACGTAACGTATCTTTCTTATTACATCATCATATACATGTGACATACGAGCCTAATAGGCCAACATACTCATTTATAAACTCAAAACATAAGCCGACAAAGCCGTACAATCTTTCACGTACACGACATATGTCTACAAGCCTCTAAGAGTACATAAATTTCATAAAGGTCGGGACAAAGTCCCGCAATACCAAACATTACACGGCTAAATCATACTAACCAAACAAGCAACTCCGAAGAAAATGGAGTGCACCAACATCTTCCGCTAAGCTGATAGCCTACTTGGAGGGCACTCGACCTGTCAATCAGGACCTGCGGGCATGAAACGCAGCGTCCCCAGGCAAAAGGGACGTCAATACGAATAATGTACTGAGTATGTAAGGCACATAAATAAAGACATAAGAGACATGGAAGAGATATAGAGTAATTGACTCAACTTGTATGTCTGGATAACTCTGTAAATAATAAATCACTTTTAGTATCATGCATATGCGTATGAATGTCATGTCGTGCATAGGTATATGTTTCATAACATCATCAGCCTCTGAGGGAATCCCATCATATCATATCGGCCACTTTGGGCAAAATAATCATTTTATACCAGCTGATCAGGTGGTGGTGCGTATATAACGCCATAACCTTTCCCATATCCCATATGCATATATATACATACATATATATGCGTATATAACGCCATCTGATCATGGGTCAACATGCATGTATAAATGCATGAAATGCATATGAAATATGTCAATAAAATCTCTCGGTACGTCATAAGGCCATTATGCCTCTGATTAATATCATGAGATAAACTTTACCAACTTACATATTTCTGAGACCCATGAACATATGATAGAGTAATTTGACACGTGGAAGGATAAGAATATACATATCTGTAGCATTTCTACGAACAGAGTATTTTATGGAAGTTGTGCATTTTCTCGTTTCGTTCATGTCGTATAGATCATGCGAAAAGAAAGAAGGGATAGCCTTAACATACCTGGAGTGAAAAAACTCCGTATATCCTTTACACTATTCTGGCAATTTTCCAATTCTTTCATTCTACACTGTTTAAAAAGATGCATAAAGGCAATTGCCTTTCTTTCTTTGTCGACCTATGAATCCTACAACTCGTTAATGTTTCCTCCACCATTACGTCGTATTTCCCATGCAACATATTGAACATGTTAGGTTCCACAATTTCATAGTAAATTTGCAGTGTAGTAGGATATGGATAGGACATTGTGAGTATCTTTCCCTTTTTCTCTACATAGAGAACATTAGCTTGCTATCGTTATTTTCTTTCATAAATAGTTTGCTGAATTCCATTCCCTTGAAAGACCAGAGGTTCGACTCATTTGATAGTTCTTGTTAAACCTTGGAAAATTTTCAAAGAATAGACAAAAATCAAATTATAAGGATACGTGGATTTCAAGTGAGGCTTTGAGCCACATATATCCTTATCAAAGTGACACCTTGAAACATGGAATTAAGAGTCATTTTAAATGACATTTTGGGGCTTCCACGTTATAGTAAGGGGGGAAGAATTAATCTTATCCAAACATATCTCCAATTAATTAGGTAATGTCGGTAATTAATCAATTACCCGCAAAATTGAGAATTATTCCCACTTACTTAAAATATTACTCACTTTTCCTTATACACCTTACTGTCATGGCCATGTAGTACCTTGTACGGCACTAGTCCATAAATACTGGGTATTTTAGCTCGGGCCGTATTTTATCCCAAAATGCCAAACTTTCACAAAAATTTGTTTTCTTCGATTTTACTTACCCTCTTACCTTCACAAATTTACTCATCACTTATGATCCTTATAATCCCCAAATGGACTGATGTCAATTACCTTATGACAAATTCAACGTACAATACTGCAGGGTGCAACACTGTCGTAACTTATTACTGCGAAGCGTAACATCACCGTAATGTAATACTGCAGAGGGTAACATCATCGTAACATATTACTGCAGAGCATAACATTGTCGTAATATAATACTGCGGGACATAATATTGACGTAATATTGCGGGGTGTAACATCATTCCCCCCTTTGGAACATTCGTCCTCGAATGTCGACTAATGCTCTTATCATTTTCTTAACTTATATCTTCCGAATACTTTAGAACTTTCATTGCCATCTAGGCGACTGTTCTGTGAATAAGTCCAAATTCTAGGGAATCCCCCCTTAGACCTCCTTCTCACACCACAACTTGTAGTCGGAATCCTCCCAATCTCGTAATTGTTTTACCTTTCATCATGCAGCCTGTATAGTTTTGATCTTATAAGGGTGCCCAGTCTCTAGGCTTCACATGTAGATATTGAGATGTCCCTTTGGGCATTTATGATTATACTGAAGTTCTTCGCTCGGTACTTGGTTGAATTCACGAATATTGTTATATCTCATCGCATAGGTCCGTTTAACCATCCGTATGAATTTATTGCCATAACTCTTACTTTAATTTATCGTTGCTGGGGTCTGCACCAAATCCCAACTAACTCTCGTTGCTCATTCCATATGTATAAATTTAAGTCCTTCAATGTTTCCCCATTACTGTTCATCTTTAGAATGACGGCCTAATCTTATCTCATACTTTGTAACTTTTGTCAATCCATTGTTGATTTACCTCAATATTGATCTACAATATACCACTGATAACTTAACCTTTTATGTAATATTGCTGCTAGGATTCACGTTTTATTGGGGAATATCTGAAATGATTAGATTGATCCACATGGGGTGATACCCTGCTTTCATAACCGTACCTCACAGCATCCCAATGCGATTCACCTTGCGTGGGTACTATAATCCTGTCCAATTCATAAGATCCGTTTCTTTTCTTCGTTGAATCATTACTCAATCGAAGGCCCAAACATCATCTTTTATCTATCACAATAACACCCTCATTCTATTACAAGGGTGGCACTCTAAATGTTATTAGTCGTAGACTCCTTTGAGTTCATTCAGGCTATAGTGAGCTTTGTATAATTTAGAGAAACCATCTGCTCTTCTTGTTTTCATGGGCTTAATCCTGAGGACTTATCCAATTTTCGTTACCTTCTCGCTCGCCCTTTCTTATCCTTACTCTTGTCTTCTAGAACCTTGTCGCTTCACCATACAATTGCTTGCGACCTACACAACTCTATTTATGTTACTTAAAACCTTTCAACTTGCTTGCATCATAGATTTCCTTATGTCATTTCGGGACATCAAGAGAGACATCACATCGTCTCTAACTCTTCTTTACTGTCTTAATTAGCCTCCTCGATATCTAGAACTCATAGGCTATGAGATATGCCACTGACTATGCCGCTATCATTCCTGGATATTGAATCCCAGCACTTCTAGCCTTTTATCCGAAGTATGGACTATTCACATATTTTGCCCTTGAATATCTCGTACGTTGTTCACCTTTACCTTACTTACCTTAAAATCTCGCATAGTATTTTCTATTTATTTTCATGACCTCCCTTCCACATAGGTATAATTCATGTCTATAACTTGAAGCTCTATTATAATTCTTACACCTCTGGCGCATACACAATCCGGTGGGAGCTTCATACTGACTTCTTATGAGGCTGGTACTCTTCAGTTGGCTTCATCATAGAGCCATTATAAAATATGGCTACTGTACTATCTTTCTTATACCTCTGCTACTTGAGAGTGATCCTGAGGTCTGTAATTCTCTTGGTCCCTCCTGTCTTGCTTAGTCGATGTAACTCTTTAGTCTCCTCTTCTTTCTAATAAGCCTCTATGTAGGCTTGAGATATCTTCCGACCTGCGGCTCCTGGTATTAGTTATTACTTTATCCTTTCATAGGCGTTGAGGGATATTTATGATAAAGTCCTTTAACAATTCAATCCTTCATCTATGACCTGCGCTCAATTCTTTCTTTTAACATATACCAGAATCTTCTACGGCTGTATATGACGCAGGTATAAAATTCAAACTCTTAAGTGCGTTCATAACGTTACCAACTCGGGATCATTGATCGAATAATTTCTTTCGTTCCTTCTTAGCTTTCTTCACTGTAAGCTATTACCTTTCCTGGTCTTTCTGCCCTCCTGTTGCGTGCATACTTAGTTTATCTTAGTTCCCACGCATGCTAGAGTTTTCGTGCAACTCATATGACCTTCGAATGTTACTTTTAATTTTTCTTCTCATTCATTATCCACGGTAGGGGCCACTTTCCTTTAGAGTGCTTACAATGTTGTTGTGAGACTTGTTGTTACACGACTCTTTCCTCTTTAGGCCGTTGTGCTTAGGTTCAAGCCTTCTTCCTTATTTCCTCAACTAGTCTTTCGTTATAGTACTTAGGGAGAACCCTTGATTCCTGTAAAGTTGTGAGCTTATTATGGACCTTTTGATGTCCTTCCTTGCATATAATTATTCGTAGTTGCTTACCTCCATTCTCTTGTGCTTGTAGGGTTGCTTCTGAACTGATATTTTGACTACCTTCCTAGTGGCACTTTCTTTTATCCCTGTAACACTCATACGGTTCCTTTAGCTACCCCGACTCTTTTTTGAATATATCAAAAGTATTATAATGATATTCTTTTGCTTTTAGTTCCCCTTTGCACCATCCACAGGTTCATTGGGTTGCCTAGCATTATCTCTAAACTAGGGACGGGAGCCATACTAAGATAATATTTATCCTTTTCAGGCTTCCAGTGCCTGTCTTTGTAGTACTCATGTCTAGCTGTACTATTTTAGGGTACACCTTTCAGTACGCACATGATCTGCTGAAGACCTCATACTTACTTATCATAAGCATGATACAAAGTCGAGTTCCTCTAAGTCAACACTTCCACAACTATATCTCTTATCGGTCATCTTTCTGAACGTAGGCATCGTCTTATTACGAATAAAATAGAATTTCGAAATTTGAATTCTTATAAGTGAGCTCTACCACACGATCTAGAGTAAGAAGAAAGAGTGACAATCCTAAATGCCCTGTAGCCTCCTGCTTATAAGTGTGGTGCACGACACACCCATAAACAAGACGCTACTAGACACGGCTTGTAGACTCCCTAGGACAGAACTGCTCTGATACCACTTTTGTCACGACCCAAACCGATGGGCCGCGTTGGGCACCCGGTACCTTACTCAACCGAGCACCAACGTAACGTATCTTTCTTATTACATCATTATATACATGTGACATACGAGTCTAATAGGACAACATACTCATTTATAAACTCAAAACATAGGCCGACAAAGCCGTACAATCTTTCACGTACAGGACATATGTCTACAAGCCTCTAAGAGTACATAAATTTCATAAAGGTCGGGACAAAGTCCCACCATACCAAACATTACACGTATAAATCATACTAACCAAACAAGCAACTCCGAAGCAAATGGAGTGCACCAACATCTTCCGCTGAGCTGATAGCCTACTTGGAGGGCTCTCGACCTGTCTATCAGGACCCGCGGGCATGAAACGCAGCGTCCCCAGGCAAAAGGGACGTCAGTACGAATAATGTATTGAGTATGTAAGGCACATAAATAAATACATAAGAGACATAGAAGAGATATATAGTAATTGACTCAACCTGTATGTCTGGATAACTCTATAAATAATAAATCACTTTTAATATCATGCATATGCGTATGAATGTCATGTCGTGCATAGGTATATGTTTCATAACATCATCAACCTCTGAGGGAATCCCATCATATCATATCGGCCACTGTGGGAAAAATAATCATTTTATACCAGCTGATCAGGTGGTGGTGCGTATATAACGCCATAACCTTTCCCATATCCCATATACATATATATACATACATATACACGCGTATATAATGCCGTTTGAATATACATACATATATATGTGTATATAACGCCGTTTGAATCATATTTTTGCCACTGTGGGCAACATCATCATCATATACCAACTGATCAGGTGGTGGTGCGTATATAACGCCATCTGGTCATGGGTCAACATGCATGTATAAATGCATGAAATGCATATGAAATATGTCAATAAAATCTCTCGGTACGTCATAAGGCCATTATGCCTATGTTAATATCATGAGATAAACTTATACACCTTACTTAAAATATTACTCATTTTTCACATACCTTATACACCTTACTATCATGGCCATGTAGTACCTTGTATGTCACTAGTCCATAAATACCGGGTATTTTAGCTCGGGCCGTATTTTATCCCAAAATGCCAAACTTTCACAAAAATTTGTTTTCTTCGATTTTACTTACCCTCTTACCTTCACGAATTTACTCATCACTTATGATCCTTATAATCCCCAAATGGACTGATGTCAATTACCTTATGACAAAGTCAACGTACAATACTGCAGGGTGCAACACTGTCGTAACTTATTACTGCGAAGCGTAACATCAACGTAATGTAATACTGCAGAGGGTAACATCATCGTAACATATTACTGCAGAGCATAACATTGTCGTAATATAATACTGCGGGACATAATATTGACGTAATATTGCAGGGTGTAACAGTAAGTTAATTCCTTCGTAATACTAGTTTATGCATGAATAATTAATGGGATTACCTACTAGATTAATGAAAAAATCAAGAATTGGGTAGAAAATTTAGGGCTCTTAAGAAATTCACGTATTCTCCGTTTAATGCTTTGAACTCAAGTGGAAACTTCATATTTATGATCCTTAGGCTATGGGTGAGTGATTCCTTCGAGAAATTTCAGGATTCGAGCGTGCGGGCCCGGGGTCGAATTTTAGTATTTGTGGAAGAATAGTAGAAAATGTATAATTAGGCTTTGGAATTGGTTTATTGAGTAATTATTGATGTTAATAAATCCATTATGTCTAGATATTATCGATTCAGAGTTGGATTTGAGAGGAAAGGCTGTGATTGAGGCTTGGCTTACACTTTGGAGTCGAGGTAAGTGTTTGTCCTAACCTTAGCTTGAGGGAATAGATATAGAGTCTTATTTGCTATGTGTAGTTCATGTCCAACGTATAGGTGAGGTGACGAGTACCTATATGTTGTGGTCAAGCATGCCCGTGGGTCAGTTGTGATGAAATCATACCTTGTTCTTAATATTCTCTGTACTATGAGTAAATAGTGATTTAGAAGTGATACATTGATTTTGTTTCATGACGTGGGGAGTTATTGTGTTATTTGTTTCAGCTGAGGTTTTTACTATTGAAATCATATCTCTGAGCGAGTTTGGTTATAGTTGAGTCCCTTTCCGTGACGATAGAATTTTATTGAGTATTTCCGTACACTTGAGATTTCTTATTGCTAGTATTCACATTATATTGTTGCTTTTATATTGTTTATCGCACGAGGGGACATGCCATGCTGATTTGTTTATTGTTTATCGCACAAGGGGACATGCTGTGCTGATTGTTTATTGTTTATCGCACAAGGGGACATGCTGTGCTGATTGTTTATTGTTTATCGCACAAGGGGACATGTCGTGCTGATTGTTTATTGTTTGTCGCACGAGGGGACATGCCGTGCTGATTGTTTATTGTTTATCGCACGAGGGGACATGCCGTGCTGATTGTTTATTGTTTGTCGCACGAGGGGACATGTCGTGCTGATTGTTATTGTTTATCGCACGAGGGGACATGTCGTGCTGATTGTTTATTGTTTATCGCACGAGGGGACATGCCGTGCTAATTGTTTATTGTTTATCGCCCGAGGGGACATGCCGTGCCGATTGTTTATTATTTATGCACGAGGGGACATTCTGTGCCGAGTGTTACTATTTGATGCACGAGGGGACATTCTGTGCCGAGTGATTGTGAGATTATGGACGAGGGGACATGTTGTGCCTTGTGTTGTCCATTATTTGTTCTGAGACATTAAATTCCTGCTATTACTGTTACATTTCAGTTGTTACCCTGTTCTACTATGTTAGAATTTGAAGCCCCTCTTATCCCCAGCATGTTTCTCCCCGTATCTGTTTTTACTTGCTTTTTTCCGTAGATATTTTCCTGTTATTATATAGAATTGCACAGGTATGTATATTTGTTGTCGGTCCTAGCCTCGTCACTACTTCGTCGAGCTTAGGCTCGGGCACTTACTCAGTACATGGGGTCGGTTGTACTAGTGCTACACCTGCACTTCTTTATGTTGTGCAAACTACGCAGCCGGACCCGGTGGTCACTAACGGTCAGAGCATTCCATCAGTTCATACAAGAGACATCGAGGTAGACCCGCAGACGTTCATGGGCCTTGGCGTCACCTTCTACCCTTCACTTTCAGATCTGTCTTATCTTATAGTTTCAAAGACAGGCATATGTACTTATTTTCAGACCATTGTATTTAGTAATCTCATAGATAGTTCGTGAGTATGTGCCACCAGTTCTGGGTTATATTTATGGGTTTTACTTCGAAGCTTGCTTTATTATTTTTGTAATTTGTTAACTTTAATATTGTTAATTATAGCTGCCCTTGTCATCCTGTTCATTTTAGTTGTTAATGAGTTTATTTAGTTCAAACGTTGGCTTGTCTAGCGGGTTCAACGTTAGACGCATTCATGGCCTGAAGGTGGGATTTCGGGTCGTGACAAAATGCCACGCGTAACACCTCTATTTGAGGAAAGTTTACTAGGTATTGCACAGAAGTGATCCTATAAGCTAATAAACCTAGGACCACTTTATTCCCATTTTTGTGACCCCTATGTGTTTAAATTGATTTATTTCCTTAATGACTAATTCACAAAATGAGTTCGGCCGGGACCCACCATTGTGGACCTCGAGGGGTGCCTAACACCTTCCCCTCATGATAATTTTGAGCTCTTACCCAATCTATGGTTATGTAAATCGGTTTCCTATGAGTTATTTGCATTAGGTTCCCTAACGCACCTTAATCCGTTAGGTGGTGACTCTTTAATTTCCATACCCCTTCCCAAAAAGGAAATGAGTTTTCCCAGAGAATGTCGAAACTCGGACTCCGCGAAGGAAAAAGGGGACGCGACAATTATGGATCCTTAATGGGATAGGATCGATGAGGTTCTTGTCTGGATGTTGTATCATTGATGACGAAGTGGCCAATGCGCGGCAAACTCATTCTGAATCCTGGGAACATGCCGAAACTTTCTCTTTGTTAATCTTTTCTTCAATTCCTTCACATGATGCAGGTATGGTAATATCTTGGAATTCTTGGTTGCCCACTCTCCCTGTACCTGGTGCACGAGCAAATCTGAATCGCCGATTACTAGCAGTTCCTGAATGTTCATGTCAACGGCCATGTTGAGCCCTAGTATGCAAGCTTTGTATTCTGCCATGTTGTTAGTGCAGGGGAATCTAAGTTTCGCAGATACCGAATAGTGTTGTCCGATTTCCGATACCTAGACGACTTCAATGCCGACTCCTTTGAGGTTTGCCACTTCGTCAAAGAACATTCGCCAACCGTCGTAGGATTCAGCAATCCCTTCTCTTACGAATGATACCTCTTCATCGGGAAAATACATTTTCAAGGGTTCGTATTCTCCTCCCACAGGGTTTTCAGCAAGGTGGTATGCTAATGCCTGCCTTTGACTGCTTTCTGAGTTACATAGACAATGTCGAATTCACTCAACGAGATTTACCACTTAGCCAGCATGCCAGTGGGTGTCACGACCCCAAATCCTAACAGGTCGTGATGGCGCCTATCGTGGAATTAGGCTAGCCAACCATCACCTTACTACGCTTTTTGTTCAATTATAATAGTTCACAATTAAATAATAAGCAAGCAACCACATCATAATTAATATAATTAAGTATTAGCGTTCCCATATTAACCTAAACAACCTCCCAAGAACTGGAGTCAATAGTCACGAGCATCTAAGAATAAATAAATCTAACTCTGCTAAAACTATAA
>ML274545.1:686-66469 GCA_005239495.1 Nicotiana undulata | reverse complement strand
AAAGAGAAGGAACAGAAGCAAGAAAGGTAAAGACACGCGGGGGGGGGGGGGGGGGGGGGGGGGGGGGGGGGGGATAGAGTATAAGGGTGAATGGGGAAACAATACTGCATACGGAATCTAATTCTGGATGGGAGATGAAGGCATCCGATTAACCAAATAAGAATCTGTGAGAACTACATCGCCCCAAAAACACAGCGGAACATGAGATTCAATGAGAAGTGTGCGAGCAGTCTCAATGATGTGCCTATTATTTCTCTCTGCAACCCCATTTTGCTGAGGGGTATAAGGACAAAGGTCTGATGAATAATTTCTTGAGAAGTCATAAACTGCTGAAATTGAGAGGATAAATATTCTAAGGCATTATCACTGCGAAAAGTGCGAATAGAAACACCAAATTGATTTTTAATTTCAGCACAAAAATTCTGGAATATAGAAAACAACTCAGAACGATTTTTCATTAAGAAAATCCAAGTGCATCTTGAACGATCATCAATGAAACTAACAAAATAACGAAAACCCAAGGTTGAACTGACTCTACTAGGACCCCATATATCAGAATGAACTAAAGAAAAAACAGACTCTGCATGACTCTCAATACTACGAGGAAATGAGGCTCGGGTATATTTCCCGAGCTGACATGACTCACACTCTAATGTAGATAAACTAGACAAACTAGGCACCATCTTCTGAAGCTTGGATAAGTTTGGATGTCCTAAACGTCTGTGAATGAGGTCAGGAGGATCTGTAACTAGACAAGCCTTGGAGGAATTGAGGGAATTAAGGTAGTAAAGGCCTTCTGATTCAAGTCCTGTTCCAATCGTCTGTCCCGTACTGCGGTCTTGCATAATAAAAGAATCATCAATAAAATATATACCACAATGGAGGGCATGAGTCAAATGACTAACCGATGCAAGATTAAAAGGACAACCATGGACATAAAGAACGGAATCTAGAGTGACAGAGGGTAGGGGATTCACTTGTCCAACTCCTTTTGCTTTAGTTAGAGACTCATTGGCTAAAGTAACAGTGGGAAGAGACTGTGAATACGCAATATTTGACAAAAGTGATTTATTACCAGAGATATGATCAGAAGCGGCTGAGTCCACAACCCATTGTCCAAGAGTACTAGACTGGGAAACACAAGCAAACGAATTAACAGCAACAAAAGTATCAGTTTGAGCAACAGAGGCTACTTGTGGAGATGTCTGCTTACTTGCTCGGTAGCGAAGGAACTCATTATACTCCCCTTCAGATAAAGAAAATCTCTGGTTACCTGTAGTCTCGTTCTGAGCAACATAAGCATTTTTGGGTGAACGACCATGTAAAGAATAGCACACGTCACGAGTATGTCCAAGTTTATGACAATAAGAGAACTTGGGTCTAGACCTTCCAAAACGACCTCCTCCTCGTCTATTCTCCATAGTTTGAGATGCACGATTGTCCACTGACTGGGATACGAGAACAGATGAGTCGTGTCTGTGATGAGCTCACTGGGTGACTTGGTGCTGTAGCAAGGCGAAGTAATCGAGAGAATAATTCATCAACTGTGGGGACAGTCGGACTAGCCAAAATCTGATCGCGCACTGAGTCAAGATCATTAGGAAGTCCAGCAAGAGTAAGAACTAGAAACATCTTTTGTCGCTGCTCTTGTTGCTTTTGAACACTAGCAGAAATTGGCATCAACTTCTCAAATTCCTCCACGACTGCATGTACTTGTCCCAAGTAAGTAGACATATCTAATTCATGTTTCTTTAAATTTGTCATCCGCGATATCACATCATAGAAACGATATATGTCATTAGTGTATAAAGTGCGAGCCTTTTTCCAAACCAAATAACATATCTGGAATGGACGAAACAAGGGCATCAACTTGGAATCAATAGATCTCCATAGAATACTGCATAATTGAGCATCGATCTTCTCCCAGTGTGCTTTGGCCTTTTCATCTCCTTCGCTAGACTTCTTGATAAGATGATCTTGAACACCTTGACCTTTACACTACAGCTCGACAGACGAAGCCTAAGCTAAGTAGTTTGAACTTTCCATTAAAGGTTCTGAGGTAATCATAATACCGGAACTGTCAGAGCCCAGATTTTTAGACCCGAAAACATCAACTCCCAAAGACATCGTTGGATTGAAGAGAGGTCTATAAAATTACACCCAAATAATAGAAAGAACCAATTGAAAATTCCCTGAAACAGACGAAGGACACATTGTAGCTGCCGAAAAAGTACTGTAGCTGCCGGAAAGTTTCAAAGTTGTCGAAATCTGTCGGAAATAGTACCAATAGAATATAAAAGCTTGGCCAAAAAATGGCCGGAGAAGCTCGCACGCGCCGGCGCGTGGGCTCACGCGCTCGCCGGAAAAGTGTCTGCTGGTGGCGCGTGAAGGACTTTCCGACGGAGATTTTTTCAAGGGTTAGTCGCCCGAGGTCGATCTACTTAGTGGTAGTGTTGATTTTTGCACAACACTGATGAAAAGTGGCTTTTTTACTGCGGCAGACCTGTGTTTGCCGGAAAGAAACTTCCGGTTGATTAATTTCTCTTCCCGGAGTCGCTGGAATTGATGCACAACGATAAATCTCTCACGATTGCTCTGATACCATGTGAGAAAACACAGGAGAAAATAATATATTATTCACACAATACAATGATACAATGAACCCTATATATAGATAATACATGTCCTACTCCTAATACATATAGGATTAAGGTTATTTACTACTCCCTCCGTTTCATATTAAATGAGGTACTTTTCTTTTTAGTCTGTTCCAAAATAAATGACACATTTCTAAATTTGGAAATAATTCAATTTTAAACTCCTCATTTTACTCATTTTACTCTTAATGAGAAGCTTTTATAACCACACAAAAGTTATGGCCCCACAAAGCTTTACCCCTTAAGCTTTTAAGACCATAAATTTCAAAAGTCTTCTTTTTTTTTCTTAAACTTCGTGCCGAGTCAAACTACCTCATTTAATACGAAACGGAAGGAGTACTATTTAACTACTAAACTAACAAATATACTTTTTAACCTTGAAATCAAAGATTAGGAGGAAAAAAATGTCCAAATCATATAGAAATTTCAAGAAAAAAACTGTTGGTCAAATATTCTATTGATCAAATTAACATTCAAAATTGCATTACATGATTTCTCCTCCCATGTTGCAACTTCTTCATAAGACCTCTTCAAATGTACAAAAAATTCCCAATCTCATAACCTCTTTTCCATGGTCTTACACTTAAGACTTCCCAAAACCACTCTTGTTGAAAACTCCAACACTTAGAAATAATTATTGACTTCCGTCGTACCAGACACACACACACAAAAAACAAAAAAAAAAAAATTTGAATAAAAAGAAACACTACAAATATTGCACTACTATGTAATTTTTTCTTATGCAGATTTTCTCTTTTCTTTTTCTTTTTATAATATTTCCACTAATTCTCAAGAGTTATTAATACATATGAAAGGCCGGCTGGGTTGAAAACTTGAAATTCTCTCTGGGCAGCAGCACTCAAAATGTTACAAAACTAGCTAATCTTTACAAAACAGAAGAAAAAGGTTGGGTCTCTTAGCAAGGAGAAATACAGGGAGCTTGAAGAGTGTCTTTAACTTTTAGACACTGACAATGCGAAAAGCCAGGCGAAGAGAACACAGCCTTGCTTCAATTCATGGGGAAAAAAACGTAAACACAAGGTAGAACTCATGGACACAAGGTGGTTAAGGTAAGATTATTCCTTGCAGTCCTCTGTGTAAAAGGATGCAAATTTTTTATGAGGTTAAACTGAAAAACACTCCATCATTTGGAGGTCTTACGCCACGGGGGGGATCGGAAGGTCATCACTGTTACTCCTACGATGCATTTGCTTTTGCATGGCTTTTACTGCTGCCACTCTAGCTGCATTGGCTGCCCTGTTGGCAGCTGCAACTGCTCTGTTCACTCTTTCATCAACCTTGGCCACATCATAGGCCCTCTCTGCTGCTCGACGAGCCTCCTGATATTTATATATATAAATATAAATATATGTAAAAGCAATTAGCAGTTGGTTCAAATTCAAATGGCATTTTCCCACTAATCTAAAAAATTGAATCAAACTAGGTAAATACAATCTCACAGCAGATATTCTCCACTGGCCAGATGCATGTCTGAAAATTTTAAAACAAATTTCTTTGATATTTAAGTAGCAATAATGACTTTGCTTTTGTACGTCCTAACACTTCTAAAGGTGAATATTATACTCGTAGAGAGGTCAAATTACTCACACTTAAAGAGTCTGAAGCAAAGGAAACAGATCCTACTGATCCTAACACAACTCAATGATGTGTTAACTAAACTAACCAGGCCTCTCAGGCATCATAAAAGACATCCAATGAGGTTTATTAAAAATTTCAGAGAGCCTATAATTAGGCAGTCAATAAACCCATGAACCTACCACAGACCAAGTAATGATTTAATCTTTACCTGCACAGCATTTAGCACTTTGGAGTGGTAAACAGCAACAGGAGATACAGGATAGGAGGCATTCTGCGTGCTTGGAATGTCGAGAACCCCATTTTGCCAATGACCAGATTGGGTTTCTCCATTTCTAAAAGTATACATCCCAAGCCCTTGTCTCTTTCCCTCATGCCAAGCTCCCTCATAGCGGTGCCCATTTGCAAAACAATATACTCCAAAACCATGCATCTTATCAGCAAAATATTCTCCTGCGTAAGTGTCTCCATTCCTAAACATTGGAAAGAAGTCAATCATTAGCAGCGAGAAAAGAATAGAATTCTTTCTTACTTTCCTAAAATCATCTCATTACAGTATGCAAGGGTGCCCAGTGCAGACACTACCATTCAAACTGAAAATCAATAAAGCAAAATGAAGGGATATAGATAACAAGTGTAGGAAACCTAGCGGAGAAAAGAAGGAAAACCCCACAGTAAAACTATGGTACATGTGTGCATGTGTATATTTTAAAGCCTACAACACGAGTATGTGCAACGTAGCTTTATATCCTGGAAAACAGCACTATATTTCTCCAAAAAAATGATACTTCAAAACACCCTTACCATCTGAGATACAGAAATAAGGAAGGCCAAATTTTTATAGCATTTACAATCATGACAGCATATCCCCCAATCGAATAGAGATGACAAAATACAAAGGGGGACAAGGACAGCATATCCCCCAATCGGACAGAAGACAACTAGTTGCTCACAAAATATAATCCACAAGTCTACAACCTAATGTATTCAACTAGAGGAAACTATATTTCGTTTTGTCTACACTCCAGTAGATTGAGGACTAGAACCACCTAACTTCTCGTATTCCCCAATTCTTTACACTCCAGTAGATTGAGGAGAGTTATACACTATACAGTACATCTGGAGTTAAAAGTTTACGCTGCACAACACTGGGACATATAGCAACAAGCTCAGCAACTCTTTCACTCCTCTCCCGCCTATATCAAGCATTTCAAGAAGGTAGCTATTCGTCCTAAAAATAACATAATCTATGGTTAATAATATGGTATACCACATATAGACAACTAAGGATTTCGTAAAGCTTCTAACGCTCAACTAGGTATAAACAAGAAAGATTGAATTTTGTGGTTACCTGTCCCTTCAAAAGTCAGCAAATTTAGAAAACGAACAAAAACATCTCCATGAAAAATTACCTGAAGTGGTAGTGGCCAAGGCCATGCTTGACTCCCCATTTGAATTCACCTACATACCGGCTACCATCCTCACATTTATGAAGTCCACACCCATGACTTTGACCGTTGGACCACTCCCCAGCATACTCGTCGCCTGTGTAAAACCTATATACCCCAAAACCATGCCTAAGGCCCTGCCTATACTGACCCCTATATCGACTTCCCCTCGCCCACGTCTCTACCCCATAGCCGTCATACTTCCCATCAACCCAATCACCTTCATACTTCCCACTCATGTAATAGTAATAAACTCCACTTCCACTACATTTCCCCTTATGAAACTCACCCTCATACACATCTCCATTACTGTAAGCCTGCACCCAACAACCTGAATTTACCCTTTTATCAATCTTAGGCCGCGATCCAATTGACCAAAACACTGGTAAATGCTGCCTAGATACTTGGTTAGTTGAAGTAAGCTTAATTGGCAAGGACCTAGCCAAGAACAACCTGATTGAAGGAAGCCTAGGCAGTGCTAAATTGAGTGAAAACAGTAAAGCAGCAGAGAAAGCAAACGCAGATAGAAAATCCAAAAAGAAAGAGTTAGTTGGATGAGAAACCAAGAAATAGAAGAAAGGAAGAGAGAGGAGGAGTATTAGCCGGATATGGAGGCGGAGGACACGGCGGAGGTGGCGGAGCCGGTGGTAAACATGGAAATGGTTCAAAATTCTTGATGGGTATTGACCCTTAGGAGAAGAAGAAAAAGGGTATTTGTGAAGAGAATCAGATAAAGTCGGAGACTTTAGAATAGAAGAGCTTGAGGAAGAAGAAGGGTTGTGGTGGTGGTTCGTGGAAATACCCAAAAGGGGTCTTTTGTGAGGGGTGGTCTTGGTGGTGCTGGAGGTGGGGCTAGGGACAATTGGGTCATTTCCATTATCAATCAAGATTTGAAGGGGAGGAGGCACAGAAGGAGAGGAAGAAGAAGAAAAAATCAAAGCTTGAGGGGGAGGAGTAGGAGGGGGGTAAGTATGGGGGTGGAGGGGTTTGTGATGAAGAGAAGAAGAAGGAGAAAGAAGGGGTGGTGTGGGATTGAAATCGGAAGAGATGCAACTGCTTTCTTTTCCGATCTGAACTTCAGATTTCTTCTGATGCATTACATACACATAGAGAAATACATATCACAATACCAAAAAAACACAAAACAAGAACCTGGAAAATTGATAAAAATTCAATCTTTTTCTCTTTTCTCCTCAGCAAAGTCACAAAGATTCAATTTTTCTTTGTCACTGATGATTCTTGGTTGGAATTGAAATTGGAAAATGAATTTTCCTTTCTGGGGTAGTTTGTTCAGCAGTTCTACCTCTATCTATCTAATTATATCTACAAAAGATGGACAAAATTATTGTTACTATTCCTATATATGGAATGTATGTGGGTGAGAAGTGAAAAACAGTTTTGTGTGTATGTGTGTGTGTGTGTTTTGGAGAAGAGAGCGGAGAGAGCAATGCGATGAGGAGTTTTTTGAGTTTTTTATGCTGAGGGTGGGGGGTGGGTAGGGGTTAACTGAAGGGTAGGGCAGTTTGAAATCAGAGGCAACCAGCTTTCCCTTATAATAACAACAGCGTACAATAACCGAAGCGCACGGAACTACCAATACTTCACTGTTGCTCTTTTTTATTTTCTTTTTGTTTTCCTCTTCATAATCTAAGAGCCCTTTTGGACATAAGAACTTTTTTACTTTTTTCTCAGTGTTTGATCATAATTTTTTTTAGTTTTTAATTAAAAATAAATTTTAAAATTTGTCAAAATTTTGAAATATTTCAAAAAGTTATTTTTAAAAAATGCACTCAGATTATTCAAAAATAATACTTTCTAACAAAAGGCGATTTCATACTAAGGATTCTAACTCATAACTTTTTATTAAAGATGTATAAGTATTTATAATTCCAGATTTACCCTTAATTCTGGATGGAATTTAATCTTTTTCACGGGTTTAATTCTAATATCGATGCTAAATTTGAATGCACCTTGCCATATAGTTTGTAATATGTTAATATGATTATGTGACCTTGAAAGACATGTTTTATGTATATTGTCTAGCCATTTAATTTACATGTCGTACACATCGCTTCTTCTTACCATAATAATTATCTCATATTTTCATGCATGTCTGTATGTTGAGATATTCGAGTTGAGCAACTTTTTAATACTCTCTCCATTTCACAATAAGTGATCAATTTGCTTTTAGCACGTTCATTAAGAAAATATTAAATTTTATATAAAAATACCTAGTATGACTAAACTACCCCTAATTAAATATTTAATGTGAAAGTAAAAAAACTTTTTAGGGATATATACATTGGGGTTATTTGTAAAAACAAATTCAATTCTTTCTTGATTACATAACTGGACACTTATTTTGAACCAAAATAAAAAAGGAAACTGATCGGGAGTAATTTTTTTCTACTTTCTGGTAAGTAAGAACAGAATAAGATTCATTTGTCATAGTGATAATATTAATATTTTCTTTTTATGTAATTCTGTATAATTTCTTGAATACCTTATGCAGTAGCAAGTGGATAGGGTAGAAAGCTATTATGATGGATACAAGTAATGAAGAAAATTAAAGAGAAACAGAAAAACACTTTACTAGATTCAGTCATCACATTCCTTGGGCCTATTGTTTTTCAGAATATCCGCAAGACATTCAGCACAATAATTTTATTTAATAGTATGATCTATGTCTTTTCTATGTCATTTTAAGAAATTTCGGCAGAAGTAGCTCTAACTAAAGCATGTGAATATGTCTTTTGGTTTCTTCTTTTCATTTAAAAGTAAAAGGCCTTCTCATTTTTTTCCCTCTAAGTGGGCGTTTGGACAGAAGAAATGTAAAATTCAAAAACAAAATTTAAGTGAAAATGATATTTGAAAATTAGGGTTGTGATTGGACATGAATATAATTTTGGATTATTTTGAAGTGAAAATGATCATTTTGACCATAATTAATTAACATGTATTTCACTTTAAAATTTTGTTTAGACGCTAATTAAATGGGAGTAAATTTTTATTTGTTTATTTTTGAATAGGTTTATTTACGTCTTTAATTTTTTCCCTTTTTGCATTTTCTTGTCTTTTGGGAGAGGTGTTGGGTTGAATTAAATTTTAAGACTTAATGGTTACGTCGAGAATATTTCAATATCTTAATTGATGAGTGCTATTATTACTTGGGGATCAAGTTCTGCTCCTATTTAAACGTTGAGCAATTATATATTTTTTCTACATAGATATTTGACCTGAAGACAAGAAAATGAGTTGGTGGTGTATTGACTTATCCCAGCCTTTTAAAATATAATGGTTCATTAAAGAAATTTTTGGAATATCATCTCAATAATTGGTCATTTTTTTTCTGGGTTTGGTATGAGGGGTTTTAAGGAAATGCAAGAATTTTTGGTACTATTCGATGCCTAACATTTAACAGAAGAACTTAATCAACTTATATATATGTGTAAGGAATTTTTAAACTATCATTTCACCGTAGCATGTTGTACTGAATAGTTTGTCTTATTTTTCGACATTATAATTTTTACTTTTTATGAAGTGTTATTTGTAAATACTTTCTGGATGATCTAATTGTGTAAAATGCCCACTAAATAAGTCAGAAATATATGATTATTTTCAATTATCTTCCTCTGCCAACATTTTTTATTTATTTAGTTTCTTTGTTCTAGAATGGTCGCAATTTGGATCTAAGTGTATATTCTTTGGATTTAAATAGAAAAGAAGATTGTAGGAATTATTTTCAAAGGCTTATGTTATTGACTTTAATTTTATGATAATAACTTTATGGTAAAGGGTTAAAAGCGCCTACATATAAGTTATAACTAGCATTTCTATTATGTTGAGTTACAAATAATAAAATGTGCAGTGACAAAGAAGTGATGTACACCAATTTTAATATACACTCAAACGTCTCTATAATAACCTCGTTTGTTCCGAATAATTTTGAATATTATAGCGAAATACTGTTACAGAGAACATAATAAGTGATATGTATTCTACCTTTAATTTATGACTTGTAAAATTAAATTATTTGATTTTGTATAAACAATTGGTGCTCGTAAGTATATTATTTGGTTATCCATCTCGTGATTATGAAACTTTGTAGGAACATTTATTCTCAATTTTATGAATTTTAATATTTAAAGTATAATTTTGAAATCTTATATTCAAAATTTGAACTTTAACATTCAATTTTGGATCAACTACATAGGTACAAAATTCAAGACAGCTATTAGAGACTTATGTTAAATTCAGACAAGAATAAGGTATTGTTAAATGTTAGCTAGCAATGTTTTTTATTTGAATTTGAGACATGTATGTTATAAATAGACATAACATTTGAATATAAGGACATGTCTGTTATGAATAAATATGACTTGTTGATCTATGTAAAGCTACTTTCTTACCCAGAAACTAGAGAAATGGAAAATGAAATAATAATAATATATCTTTTCTGCATTCTGGAAGTATTAATTTTGACCTCTCAAAATAGTCAGAAACGTTCTAACGAATTAATACAACCATATATTATTGTCAAATATGTCAATACATGGCTGGTGGCATTTTGAGACTGCTGAGATATACTATTAATAATGCGGTTTAGATATACTATTTTGGTTAATTTTTTATGGAACAATTATTTATTTAATTTATTCAATTCAATAAAGTACCGTTTAAATAGATTATTTGTTATATGTATGTCTTTTTAGTTATGTAGTAGACAATTTAGTGTATGGAGTCTTAGCTCATGCACAAAAGATTAAATTGTCGGTTCACATAATTAATAAATTATGTTCATAATCAAAGATATTATTGGACAAAATATCTTGATGCTTGTAGCACAAGATTATAGTGTAATTTATCTTGATTATGGGAGTGATTTTACTCAAACTTCTTGTGCTAGTATACTTAGCGTATATTGAATGGACCAAGAGAGAAAAGATGTTTTTATACTGAATATAAAACTTTTTCTTTGATTCATCAAAATGGACTTATACTCCTAATCTTGATATAATTATTATGACCAATTTGATTTGTTTATTGTTTTGGTTTATCAAAAGGTACAACTCTATTCAGAGTTAGTGTATGCCTAATAGATTGGACAATGATGAATAACATTTGTGAAATAATAACTAGTTGATAGAATCCATGACTCGGTTTTGAGTTTGACGATACCCCTTTATGTAAGCTTATAAGTTTTCATGTGAAAACCCGGCCGGTGGATTTTGTATACGTCACATGAAATAGTTTGAGCGGAATTATAAAGGATTTAATTAGTTGATTAAATTAAATTTTTCAGTGATTTAATTTAATTAACTGGTATTTGGAATCTTAACATGGGGGGTTAAAATAAGTGTTAGTGAATTATCGAAATTCAAATTGAGGAGTTCAATTGCAGTTTTTAGTGAATAAACTGCAATTAATTATAGTAAGAATTAATTCATGCCGAATTCCGAATTAATACTATAATTAGTAGCCTCTTATTATTTTTGTAGTCCCTGTTATGCCTAGTAAAAATCTGGACTGACTTGGGTAAAAAGTGACTTGGGAGAAAAGTCATCCGGTAGAGTTAGAGTAAGATTTTACTTGTGCAAGTAGAATCCTACACGTTTTTAGAAGCTGATTTTCGGCTACTTAAGGAAGACTAATTTCACCCAATAACTCACAGAGTTATATTGTTCTTGTTCACTCAAAATAATTTCGTCCAAGGTCTTATTAAGACCTTAACACTGCAATCTTGGATTCTTACTGTGTGGAGGATTTGTACAATAATTTCAAAAGGTTAATATTTCTAATTTTATAATTGTATTATTGTTTAATTTATTTGTATTTGATGCCTGATTATTTACTTGCTTCCGCTGCGTTTGTTGTAACGGAGAAAACCTCCGTCTCCAAATCAAGACGGCATTTACAACTCGTTTTTTGCGTCAGAGACGAAAAATGTAACTTTCAGTGACCAAGCAGTCAATATCTCTAGAAGAAAAAAGAATTGGTTTTGGAATAAGAAATGGACCATGACTTTTTAATTTGCTAAATAGTAGTAAGAGATAAGTTATAAAATGAATAATTATAACAAGTTGTACATTTCATACAAACTCGGTATGAGTATCGAGCAGACTTGTATTTGGAGACGAAATTTATACGAAGCCTATGTAAGGTCTAATGTAAAGAATGTGAAAATACTATGTCGATTGTTAGTGATCAAGAATTACAAAAGGAAATGTAAAGATAGAACCATGCCGTTCTTAATCAACGATTACAAAGTAATAGTATATAAATTATATAATCTCGAAAATTTCATAAATTCATTGTTTATCGTAAAATTTGAATAACAATTAAATTTATATTGAGATTTTAAGGATATGTGATTTAACTCTATATCGACTGATAAACAAAGGATTAAATAGATAAATTAGACAACAAGATAAATCAAACCAGCATACATCAATGTCTCGACCTCGATTCGAGATAGTCTCGAGGTATGATGGCAAGAACAGTAAAGAGTGGAACAAATATGATGAACAATAAGCGAAGTAAAGAGAGTAACGGATGTATAGATTCTTATCAGTGAATAATGATGATATTACAAGTGAATGGGATCCCTCTTTATATAATAGAGGAATCCTAAATAAGGCACAATTCTAATTACGGAAGTAAATCCCATGATTGACACCAATAACCGCTTTGATTTGATCCGTTCCGGGATTTTCGTCGTAATCTTCGACCGGTTACTGATATTTTGCCATTCCGTTATTACGCCTTACTTCGAAGTCAGTCATGCTTGATCTCGATTGTTGCCGTCCTCGATCTCGATGGACACTTCGATCTCCAGGCTTGATGTCCTATCTTCGAGCTCGAGTCCGACCCATTCCGAGGCTATCCTCGGAGCAACTCCCCTGCCAATGAAATTGGGTATGTCCGATTTCGACCGTATACAAATAGTCCCCTCATTTTTTAGAGTGTAACGAGAAGAAACGAACTTGAGACTCCGATTTAATACCTTGATCAACTATGACGTCAACCTTGTGATGTAAGCGACAAAAGCGATTGAAGCGTCGTGTCTGCACAATTCCCAAGGTCATTAATTTCCAGTTGATGGTCGGCCACCAGTGTTTTCAAACCATCAAAGTGGTTGTTATAGATAAATCACCTTCACAATCTTCTCAAACTTTACTTTCATAACTTCTTCCAATCTCCAAAAGCTCTTCTACTCCCTTCAAGCTCATCAACTTAGCCAGTTTCCGTTCGCCAATCTCTTCTTAAAATACAAGTTTCGTCTTCTTCTTTCTTAAACATCATATAACAATGGCAAAAAAATCAAAAACCGTTCCGCAAAAGGGAAAGGCCTCCTCATCGCGGCCAGTCGGTGACAAAAACACCGGCTGAGCTACGCATCGAAGAGTGCATTCCCGGACCATGCGAACTTACTTCCGACTTTAAAGTCGAAAAACCCTCTTTGGTTCCTGGCCGATGCAAGCCCATGTCGAGATACATATGCTCGATATCTGAAGGCGATCTCGAACAGGTGAAA
The DNA here is from genome assembly GCA_005239495.1 of Nicotiana undulata. Lineage (NCBI taxonomy): Eukaryota > Viridiplantae > Streptophyta > Magnoliopsida > Solanales > Solanaceae > Nicotiana > Nicotiana undulata. The sequence continues at coordinate 53,234 of ML274545.1, read as the reverse complement.
AAATATTTACACTGGAAAAACAAGGAAATGGTGATTCCTACCCCCCATGAGGATATTACCACTCACGTGAAGGGGTTCTTAAGTGTGTATAATTACCCTTTCACGATGGGTATCGTCGATCCCATCATAATCGATTTCTGTCGTCAATATCGCATAACCCTAGGCCAGATCTACCCCTAATATTGGCGCATTGTTATGAGGAGGTGTCTTTCACCCTCGATCATCTCCGCAAAATTCTCCGCAAGTATAACATGAAGTTAAACTCAGAAAGATGCGCCCTTGGCGTTGCTTCAGGTAAGTTCTTGGGTTTTCTTGTTTCTAATAGGGGTACCAAAGTAAATCCCGTGTAGATCAAAGAAATTGAGGAAATACCTGATGTACTTACGGGCAAACAAGAGGTACAAAGATTAACAACTCTAGAAAGGTTTATATCTAAATCTTCAAAAAAAAAATTGATTTTTTTTTCAAATTTGAAAAAGCAAAATCAATTTGAATGGACTAACGAATGTCAACAAGCTCTCAAAGATTTAAAGTCATACTTATCAAAACCGCCCCTGCTAGCAAAGCCAAGAGACGGGGAAAGATCTCATTTACCTTGCGGTGTCAAAAGTGGCAGTAAGCGCGGTACTGGTACGTAAAGACAAAGGTAAGAAGTCTATGATCTATTATGTTATTAAATCCTAATTATATACCGAGACACGGTATCCACATTTAGAGAAACTCGCATTAGCTTTAATTATGACATCAAGGAAGTTATGACCTTATTTTCAATGTCATCCCATTTCTGTTATAACTGCTTTTCCACAAAGGAATATATTATACAAGCAAGAATTGTCAGGAAGATTAGATAAACGGGCTATAGGGCTTAGTGAATATGACTATATCAACCTAGAACTGCCATAAAGTCTCAGGTACTAGCAAATTTCGTAGCAGATTTCATATCGAACCAGATTCCTGAAGCAAGAAAAGAGCTACGAGTGTTCACCGGAGCTAATTCATGGACTTGGACCTTGTTTAGTGACAGTTCTTCAAATGTTAAAGGAGCAGGTTTGAAAATTATATTAGTTCCACCATCAGGAGAATTAATAAGGCAGGCAATAACATGTTATCCAATTACTAAGAATGGGTCACAGTATGAAGCTGTGATTATAGGTTTAGAGCTCACGACAAAGCTTGGTATTGAACAAATCATAATCAAGAGTGACTCACAACTGGTAGTAAACCAAATGCAAGGAACTTACGTGGAAATAGAAACATGAATGGAGGAATACCTAGAAAAGGTACGAGAATTACTGAGGTAGTTCCAGACTTGGAAAGCCGTACAAGTACCTAAGGAGGAAAATGCAGAAGCTGACGCATTGGCAAGTCTGGCATCCATAGCTGATGCATCAAATGCAGAAAATGCAGTTGTGGTGCACATGTTTCATTCACCCCTTGACCAAGCCAAGAACGAGGTGAATTTTAATAATTTAACCCGGGATTGGAGAAACGAGTTTGTGAACTTTTTGCAGTATGAAATTTTTCCCGAGGATAAAAAGAAATCCCAATTGCTATGATTGAAAGCTGCTCAATATTGCCTAATGGGGGAAAATTTATGTTGTAAAATATTTGGAGGACCTTTAGCACAGTGTCTTGGACCTTCACAAACTAAATACGTAATAAGAGAAGTACATGATGAACATTGTAGTGATCATGTCGGGGGAAGATCGTTGGTAAAAACACTAATAAGAGAGGGATACTATTGTCCGAAAATGGAAGATGAAGCAATTTTTTTTGTAGTAAGTGCGACAATTTCCAACGATATGCAAATAACATGCATCGACCATCAAAATTGCTACATTCAATCATATCACCGTGGCCATTCATGAAATGGAGGATGGATATCGTAGGTCCTCTGCCTCAAGCCAAAGGAAAGGTACGATTTTTGTTAATTCAAATGGATTATTTCTCAAAATGGGTGGAAGCAAGTGCCTTTAGACAGGTACGAGAAAAAGAAGTTATTGACTTCATTTGGAGAAATATAATATATCGATTTGGAGTCCCAAAGGAAATCGTTTGTGATAATGGACCGCAATTCGTAGGCGCGAAAGTTACTGATTTTTTCAAAAGTTGGAAAATTAAACGAATTACTTCAGAACCTTATCATCCTGTAGCTAACGGTTAAGCTGAGTCGACAAACAAGGTCATTATCAACAACTTGAAAAAGCGATTGGAAGAATAAAAAGGCAAGTGGCCAAAAGTACTACCGGGGTACTATGTGATTATCGAACCACGACAAAGATAAGCACGAGAGAAACCCCATTCTCGCTCATATATGGAATTGAAGCTTTAATTCAAGTAGATATAGGGGAACCAAGCACAAGGTACACACATACAAATGAAGCGTCAAATGAAGAAGAACTTCGTATAAACTTAGATTTGACAGAAGAGAAAAAGGAGGCAACTTTGATTCGGATGGTGGCACAAAAGTAGAGGATTGAAAGGTACTACAACAGGAAGGCAAACCTGAGATACTTCAAGAATGGGGACTTTGTCCTCAAGAAAGTGTTCCAATCAACACAAGTGGCAAATGCAGGAAAGCTGAGTCCGAATTGGGAAGACCCATATAGAGCTAAAGGCATTGCTGGAAAAGGAGCGTACAAATTGGAAACTATGGATGGCAAGGTGTTACCATCCAATTGGAATGCAGTCCATTTGAAGAAGTATTACTACTGAAGAAGTTAATACATTGTGTAACTGGGCATTTTCTCCAAAGCTTCAACTAATTGCACATTGATTGAGAGACTTTTCATCATCTGAATGAAATTCTTCAATTGATTCTCACCATTTTTCTTGGAAAGTTTTTGAGGGTATGGAGGTGGAAGTTTAGGCAATGGTGCCTTATCCTTTTGCATTACCGGCTCCGATATGTCAATAATGTGTTCTCTAGACGGGTTCACCTTCTCTTGAATCTCTTCCACACTATCATCAGTATCAATCCTAACTTCATCATTAGGTTTCACCACATTGTTTGGGATCTCTTCTTCTTGCATCACTTGATCATCATCAACAAGTTACCTTTCACTTGAGGTGGGTGCATTCCTGCCTCTTCCACTTCTTGTGATAACCGTCATGGCATGCCCCGTGTTGTTACCACCCTTTGGGTACCACCCTGTCCGTTGGTAGTGCCCTCTTAGGACGAGAATTTAAGGCTTGAGATATTTTTCTCATTTGAAATCCTAGGTTGCAGATTGATGTGTTGTGTGAGGCAAGTTGGGCATTCGAATCAACATTCTTTTCCATCATTTGCTTGAACATATTTTTGATACGCCCCATCTCATTGTTTGAAGAACTTGAACCATGGGAAGGATAAGGAGGTAGGTTTCTTGATTGTTTGTACATTGGAGGCCTTTGAAAACCCGACCCCCGGTTTCCTTGATTGTTGTTACATCCACCTTGATTGTTACCTCCCCAATTTCCTAAGTTGTTTTCACTCCAATTTCCTTGATTGTTGTTGTTATGCCAATTCCCTTGATTGTTGCCTCTAATCCAATTTCCTTTACTATTAGAATTATAATTGCCTCGATTATTTTGAGGGTGGCTTGGGCCTTGGAAGTTGTTTCTTTGCCTTTAAAAATTATTCACATATTGTACCTTCTCTTCTTGTTCAATATAGGAATCATCTTGCTTAAAACTACCAGCTTCTTGCACATAGTTCTTCACTCGATTTTGCACTTGTGGACCCTTGGTCCTCTTTTTGGTCACCATCATGTTTACTCCTTCCACAACATTGACTTGCTTAGGATTTTTCACTTGATTTAGTTGGGCTTTCGCTAGTTGATTCATGGTAGTTTTCGATTCGGCAATGGCTTGCCCATGGTCTTGCAAATCTTTGTGAAGGTGGATCATATTTGGGTCACCTTGTGGAACATTAGACCGAGATTGCCAAGTGTTGATACCCAATTTTTTCTCAAACTATTTTCAAACTTGCATATAAGCTCTCAAAATTACTCTTTGCAATAATGAGTATTTTTTCCTATTTTTCCATATTTTTATTTAAATTATCTCCCTGTTTATTTAATACTTCATATCTAAATAATTCATAAATTATGCTCTAAATAATTTCAAAAATACTTCCTAGCTCAGCATGTTATTTATAATCATTTCATATCTATTAAAATCTAATTATTTCACGAATTAGTCAATTGGGTCTTATTTAATTTCAATTACAATAATTTTGCAATTATGGCCCAATTAGACATTTTGTATTATTTTGATTCGGAATTTATGCATTTCTTACACTCAATATCAGTTAATTACTGTAATTTAACCTATTTAAACTTAATTTCTTCTTTTCATAATTATTATATATTTTAACTAATTAATTACCTATTTTTATTGGATATTTAACAGTTAGCCATAGTTATTTAAATTCTAGCCAGATTTTAGCATAGTCTTTTAACCCATTTAACCCAACCCATCAGACCCCTAAAATACCCAGCCCAAACCCTTTTATTTACCCGACCCAACCTAGGTTTGATCTGAACCGTCGATCATATGAGATCAACGGTCCGAATTTTAGTTACCTTAATTAAACTAAACGACCACCCCTCCCTTGTCTCAGTCTTCGAGACCTCTCACTCTCTATCTTCTCGTCTCTTCCTCTCCTCCTTCTCTCTAGAGCCTTCTGGTTCGTCTTCTTATCCGATGGCCCTCAGCCTCTCTCCGGCCACCTCCATCTTCTCCCCTTTCGACCACCAGCCGCCTTGACGCCTCTTTCTCCGGTCTACTTCATATCTGAGACCTTCATTGGTCCTTACCATGCCCAACAACTACTGGGGTTGCTGCTTTGGTTGTTTCCGGCCTTCTCCGGTGGGGTTTTGACACTGTCATGCCTTCCTCACCACTATCCATGGGTTTCACGACAGGTTCTTCTATTTTTACTCTGGTTCTTATGAAACCTTTCTTTTGACTTAAACCTCTTAAATCTATGTTATCTTTTAGCAATTTTAAGCTTATTCTCTTATGTTTTGTACCATTCTCGACTCGATCTTTACCATTCTTCGGTTTTAAACGTTTTTGTTCCCTTTTAAAACTAGGGTTTCCTATAAGTTTTTCCTACCCTGGTTCGAACTGATTTCACCTGTATGTTTGAGTTTTTCCTTTGAATATCTACTGATACTATGTTTTTACTGCCTTTTAACTTGCCTATGTTGAAAACCCTAATTTTTCTAGACCTCTACATGAGACTACGTGTACTAGTACGACTGTTCGCTTGAGTTTCTGCAACTATGTGTTTGAATGAATGTTGCTAAGCTTCCTTAGCTTAACTTATGCTTGTGACCATTGGGGTTGCTCAGACTTACATCTTTAACCTGTCTACTATGTCTAAGTACTCCTGCCTATTTATGTGGTTGTGACTCTTATGTGATTATATGCTAGGATCCATACTTAAAGGTCTGATTGACAGACCATACTTTTATTGCTATCCCAAATTGATTGACTCGTCTGTGGTAACTTATTCTTACTGTTTGCTGCCTTAATTAGCATATTCTGAGCCTTGGTCTTAATTGCTTGCTCTATTGCTTAGTAAACCTGTTTTCTTTGATTGAGTCTTGACTGATTTTTTACCTTGCCCATATGTGTTAATTGGAATCCCTGGAGTTAAGGGAATGACTGTACTGATTCTTTGGCTGATTGATTTCGAATCCCCTGTTACTTAACATGCCCGGATTCCTTCCTTATTTAAAACTTGGTGCTAATTTTGTTTACCTTATGTGGCTATAGGTCTTTACTATTCCTGAATTTGAATCCCCTGATTTAAGGGAGCCGTGTATCTTTTCTTACAATGATTGGATCCTACCTTCTCTTATTACCATGCAATTGTGATTATTACCTTTTTTGATCACATGTTTGCAACTATATATACTTATACTCTTTCACTAGCACAAGGACAAACTATTCTACATTCTCTCTTGTGCTCTTTCTCTTTTTCTCTATTTGCTCTATTGCTGCTCTCTCATTCTGCACACTGCTGTTGTTGCTCTATCTCTTTGCATTTTGCTATTCCTTACTATTCGACTGGTATGTCTCTAAGTTAGTCTTATATTATCTCTATACAGTATGCTCCAGTTCTTATTTAGTTACTTACTATTCCTTATGTGTTTTATCCTGTGGTTCTACTGCCTACCGTGTAATTAGCTTAACCCCATCATGTCTTTCCCTTTGGTTAGGTCTGAATATGTATCCTGCTTCCATGTGTTTCCATGTAATTGTGACTGTATACTACTATCCATCTCTTTCTCTTAGTCTGATATGCCTCCTGCTCATTCTGTGACTCTGGCATGCTCATTTGTTTATAGGTTAATGTTTTATTACCTTGACTTGACTATTGTTATAGGCTTTCATGCATGTTTAACTCCCTAGGTTATGAACTTGCCTCTATTAACACTTGAATGCTATACAAACTTGCCTTCGCTAATCTATGATGTTTTGTGACAATTGTGTGACAACTATATGACTACTATGTGACAACTATGAGAACCTGTAACTTGGATCTAATGCCGATAACAAAGTCATTTGTCCCCAACTCCTTGCCCCCTGTTGTGTGTGCTCTTTCATGAGTTCCCTGTACTGGTTGTGATTGTATTGCTTCTCTCTTTGATAAACTGTTTTCCTCACAAAATCCTTTATTACTTTTTCTAAAGTTATTTTCAAAGTACGGATGTTTCAAACTACTCTTTTCAAAAATTCTCTTTTAAACTCCAAGCACTTGCCACTAATCTTAGAAATTAAGTCCTACCCCCTTCGTGTGAGCACTGCCTTGAGTACCTCTGAGTACTCATTGAACTCTGACACACAAGGCTGGTAATTCCACACTGCACTTATTCAAATTTTGGCAATTTGCTTGGGTGCTGGTATTGGCCAGGGACCCATTGGGGCACTAGGGAGCTTTGCCGCACCCAGGCCATGTAAGGCTGTGAAACTCGAAAGGAGTGAGGTTGGAAGATTGGGGCTGATTGAAGGCTCCCTATCGAAGTAACTTCTTATTTTCCTTTTGCTAATGTAATTCATTATTATTGGTTTGTAATAACTTTTAAACGAATGTTTGGGGCTGGATAGTGAATATGGGGGCCTATGCATGCTTAGTCTAGTAATGGGTAGAAAACCTGCTTATAAGATTTTACTTTCTTACATTTGCAATAGATAACCTGTCTAGGACATGCATCTCATTAGAAATCCTGCTTTAGGTTCTTTACTTTCAGCATGTTATTATACTCATCTCATAAACCATGATTGCAGTTAATAACTATAACAAGTAATAAAACTGTTATAAGGTATCATTACTGCATTTTCAGAAATCATAGCATTTAGAAACCATGTCTTTAGGTATCCCTATGTGCATTAGATATCATGTTCTTTAGGACCTTATCTTCAGCATGTTTGTGTCAAGTTATATTTTGTCGAACATCTAATTAGCATGTGTCTAATCTGATAAATATCGCTAAAATATGGTTAAGTGGTTTAAAACATCTCTGCAAATATGTACCTCTAAAATCAGAATCAAATATGCATGTTCACCCCTCTAAAATAATTAGGCAATGTATACGACGCCTAGGCAAACTTTAGGCCTAATACGTATCAAAATCAAACCAATTGTGTTTGCTTGCTGGTATCAGAACCAATCAGTTCCTTTTGAAAGTCTCAAACATTACTGCTTTTTCACTCCTGTTCTTTACCTCTTTGCAGTTCACTATACTTTACTCTAAAACTCTACTGTTTTCAAAATACTGATTCTGGGAATCATGACTTTATTTCCTCTTTACTGAAACTTTATCTGATTCCTGTTTATTATGTTTTTTAAATCACCGGGTTTCAAAAGTACCTCACTCTGCCCAGAATCGTGCTATTTTGAATACTTGTTCTGCACTACTGTATTTTCTGGAACCATTTACCTACTCCCTTTACTGCAGTTCTTTTTAAATTGTTGATTCCTACTCTATGTTAAGCTACTGTATCTTTAAATCACTATATTATTTCAAAGACCATGCTTTAATGATTTCCACCTATGTTTTTCTGGAAATTTTAAATCGCTGTGTACTTTCTGAATTCTACTGCTGTCTCTAGGCTACTGCATTTCTGAAAATCGACCATCCTTTTGAATTACTCAATTGAACCTTCTGCTTTCACTAAGTTTTTCCAAAACATATCCTTTTGAAACTTATTGTTTTAACTTAAAATTCTTGTTTGAACTCCCATCTTTGAGACTTTAATTGTGTTTGAGACGTGCTGCTTACGTGTCTACGTGGGGAGAGATCTGTGAGCCTTTACTTGCCTTCACTTGTTCCTTTATATGTTCAGTCCTATCTATTATGTATGTCGCTTAGCATTTTATCCTTTAAACCTAAGGGGTCAGCCTAGTACTCACCTTGTAGGAGTAGTAGTCCTAAACACCCTCCAGGACTTATAGGACGGGACGAGTAATAGCACGCAATAAGCATTCGTAACCAACACACGCGCTTTAAATAACCTTTACGGGGTGGGAAGGGTAGAATACATATATGATGACCGGTACGCTAATACCACGTGTAGCAGCCTCTTTGAGGAAGTGACATACCAGGTATTGCATTGATGTGATCCGTATTACTTTAAACCTAGGATAATCTCCTTAAATATTTTGTAAGGTTATCAAAAAACTTTTAATAAAATTTATGCTTTTGTGTGAAATCCCCTCTTATAGAAGATTTGTTGAATCATATTTTCCGGCATATCGTTGTTGGGACATTCCTTGACCATAGTTCTATACCGTTCCCATATCTCGTGTAGTGGTTCATTCGGCTCTTGCTTGAATGCTAAGATCTCATCTCGAAGTGTAGCCATGTGTCCGGGAGAGATGAACTTTGCAATGAACGTTTTCGCCAACTCATCCCAAGTGTGAATTGAATGGTTCGACAATCGTTCCAACCAATTTAAAGCTTTCCCTCGTATAGAGAAGGGAAAAATCCTTACCCTTAACGCATCATCGGAGACATTTGTTTTCTTGCTCCTCCAACAAGTGTCTACAAACCTCTTCAAATGTTTATAAGCATTTTGTGGTCGAGCACCGGTGAGTGATCCCTGTTGCTCAAGCAAAGTGACATCACATTGGTGATTTGGAAGTTGTCCGCCCTAATACGGGGAGGGACTATTACACTAGCATAACCTTAGTTGGGCAATATCCGGTGACTCATGAGGTACCTCATCTATTTGCTGGTCCTCCTCTTCCAAATCCCCCAAAGGCAAATTCCGAGCTCATTGTTCGCCATGGTTGTACCTAATATTTCTCACACAAGTTAGTAACATTGAATAAAAAGAAGATATTCCAAAAACAAACCCAAATATATAGCTAACACCGCTTTAACTCCCCGACAACGGTGCCAAAAATTGATCCACGTCCAATCCGCTCTCAATAGTGAGTTAAAACGGTCGTTGGAAGAATAGTACCCAACAAGAGTCGGGGTCAATTTTTACAGGGAGTTACATTGGATGTTAGGAGTATACACTTGACGAGAGTGAATGGATTAACTAAATTTGCACTTCCACAAAAGGTTTTGGTTTCTACTTCTACTTTTGCTCTAACAATTATAAGCCAAGATAAGAATCTAGAAGCGAATGATCGTTTTTGGTATTTTTCAAATAGTTTAAAAGCCTAGGTATGCGACCATAACCTAGGTGTTCGCCTAATAGGTTAAATACATTAATACTTGTTTTGTTGATTGGTAGTATTATTTCTCTCAACTCTACATTACCCACTCAATACCTTTCGGTCAAAGAGTGATTTTGCCCAATTTGGTTTCTCAAGTCCAAATGGGTATCAAACAAACTAGTTGATGTGAGCTCAAGTTGGGTTCTCTAATTAGGCTAATCAATCTCTCAATTAACCCAATTTCTTGTTAGCCCAGTTATCCTAGACTAGTCCCTCTTTCTCAAGTAGAGGCTAAGTCAAAAAGGCATGAATCAATGTTTGGAACCATTAATCCTAAAATTGAAGCATGAACTAAGCTAAATAATCAATACCCAATGATAAAAAAACATTAAATTAAGTACCCATAAGATTTACACACTAGGGTTGGGTCACAACCCTAGTAAGAATCTAGATACCCATAGTGGGAATTGAAGAAAATAAAGAAGAAATGCTAATTAAACCTATAATCAAAGACTAAAATGATAAAATATAATGTTCAAACAACAAATAATTACAAACTTCTTAAAATGGCAAAATGTAGTGGCTACAACAGCTCAAACTTCGAAACTTGCCTACTTATGGTGGCCCAAAATTTTCTGACAAAAATGCCCCTCGGGAGGTTTTGCGGCCGCACAATTCCATGTGCGGTTCGCAGATTTCTTCAGTAAGCAAGAGCTTGGATTCTGCAGCCGCACATTTCTCGATTGCGGCTGCGAAGCAGCACTTCAGCAAGGCTTCATAACTTGGTCTTTTGCACACTCTCTGAACTTGGAATCATTTGTCAGTGCAGACCCTGTTCTGCAGCCGCACAATTCATGTGCGGTCCGCATGCTTCGCAGTCGCACAATTCTTGTGCGATCCGCACCTTAGAAAGAGTTCAGAACTTGGTCTTTTGTACACTCTCTGAACTTGGAATCATTTGTCACAGCAGACCTTGTTTTACGACCACAAAATTCATGTGTATTCCACACATTGACTAAAGTCCTGTTGGGTTCTTTCACTTGGTTTGCGACCGCAGATGGAATTCTGCGGTTCGCACTTTCTTCTGCGGACCACACTTCTTTGATTCTTCGCCCTTTACTGCCTTGTGATTCAGAACACTCCTTTTTGAGTTGGATTTTATCATGGGAGACCAAACTTCCAACATTCCTGTAACTTGCATATTTTCATTAGTTTTGGAACATAAATCAATACTATCGGACTAAAACAAAAAGGTGCTAATAAGTAGTTAAAATCTCCACTTATGAGGAACTTCAATCAAAACTTTATTCATACATTGTCTACCGCTAGAAGGTCTGGCTTCTTCACGAGAAGCAGCGACAAGAATGGCAACAGAGGTGGCTATAGGTACGGTTGCATAAGAAACGGTAGGATTAACAACTGTAGTAACTGGGGTCATTGGAAGAGTGGCAAGTGGTGGCTCTTCAGAAACGAGGCTAAAATCTTCTTCACCTTCAAATCCTTAGGCAAATATTCTATCAATGGGACTTGAGGGGGATTACCAGAATGGTCAATATCTCCATAAGAGATGTCCAAATAAATATTCTCTGGTCCGTCAACAAGGCTAAAAGGCACAGAGCCTGAAGGTGGGTTTTGGGAAAAAATGGATTTATCATCTAAAACCACACGTCTTCTGACTCGTGGTTTCCTCATTAAGGAACCATCTTCATTGTCTTCTTCTTCTTCTTCTTCTTCTTCAAAGTCACGGGCTTCAACTTCTACCTTTTAGAAGAAGAAACACTCAGAATTTATTCCTGTACCGAGCTAACAAAAAGCTAGCAGAAGGAACAAAAGTGGGTTTGATGCCACGAATGGAAAACCCTAGAAACAACAAAAATAAAAGGGGTCAAACAAAGGAAAAAAAAACAAAGGGAAAAAAAACCATGGTAAAAAAAAAATACCGTGAGTCTTCACTTTCCATCTGAATTTCTGAGAAAGAAATTTTCCACGATCTCTGGTCAATGGGAGCAGCAGTCAACATTTTTTTTACCTAGTCACAAAAGTCGGGGATTTCTCTGAAAACTTCCATGATTACTGAAAAATAAACATAAACGTATGTGAGAGAAATTGAAACATTGAGAGAAACAAAGAAATAGAGAGAAATACCAAGGTGCAAAATTCCACTTCTCAGGGAAGGGCATATTGTCATCACCCACTAAGTCACGAGTGGGAACAACTACAAATCGGGCATACCAACCACGGTCACAGTTATCCTCGGGGCTGACTAAAACTCTCTTACTTCTTGCCACAAGAGAGAAAACACCCTCGTGAAAGAGCTTCGGGGAGTACAGATGTAACAAGTGACGAAAAGTAAAAGGAGTGGAAACAAAATTTGACAAATAACAAAGGCAAGCTATTTCCTTCACATGATCGGACCTATTTGGCCAAGGCAGACATTGAGGTAACGGAAAAATTCAATAATTACTAGGTCAATATGAGGATTGAACCCTAAAGTAAAAGGATATGTGTAAACAAAAGAATAATATTCACGATAATAGATAATTCAATCATCAGCACTAGGGGTCACCACTAGGAAAAAATGGTTTCCAGTTGCATTTATGGCGAACCAAGGGAAGGAAGCCAGAAGTGATCAAACTAGGGTAATGATCAATATGGTTAAGTGATGCTATGGAAGAAACCTGTTTTCTCATAGATTCACAATCTTATATGAAAGAAAATTCCTGAGGAACAATCTCAAACACAATGGGCTCTCGCATATGTTCATTGTGATATTTCCCTCCAAAGAAAACTCTAGGGGTTATGAAAATTCTAGCTCTAGAGGAGGAAGGTTTAGAAGTATCCCTCTGAGAAGGGGTAGAGCTATGGTTAGATAAAGAGCCTAAGCTACAAAGTCTACTACCTCTTCTACTTCTAGTTGGGGCAGAAAAGGGAAAAAGTTCATCAACAATCACTACCTTACAGGGATCCGATGATGAAGAAGAATTTGAAGAACGGGAGGTCACCTCTAATGGTGAAACACAAAAAAAAAAAAAAGAACTACAACAAGAGTTACAATATGAATGCCTGAGAGAAGAAGAGGTTTTCAAAGTTGTGTATGATATGGTATTTATAGGGGAAAATCATCATTAGAAACCGTCATTATGAACTATCATCATGTAACCGTAACTTCGCACAGCTGCAAAAAACCCTAAAAATGAGCTGAAAATTATAGAAACAATTACAACGAGACACGTGTCCTGGGCATTAAATAGACAAGACGTACGTCGCATCCTTTCTGAAGAAAAAATTATGATAGTTGGGAAGAGGCGGCAAGATATTTTCCCCATAAATGAACTTACCACTTTCCGAATATTTAGAAAGTAGATGGACCAACAACGAGGTGACAAGTGGCACTTATAATTGGGTCAATATAGAAAGACAGAAAGGCACAAATAAAATACCCACGATGTTTTATCAGAGAAGGTATCGAATCTGACAGCTGAAAAAGAGGAAATAGGCACAAGATGCATGAAGACCATAAAAGGAAAGATACACAAATCAGTTGTAAATGTGGAAAGGGAATCATCATTAGCTTTGATTATGTGCGATTCTCTATTATTACCTTAACCGTTGCAAGTAAATTTTGTAACGGGCAATCAAGGCAATTCATGCCAATAACGAGTCAAATATAAGGAAATTGTTACAACTGTATATCCTTATATAAGGACTCATACCTCATTTTGTACGATCATCTAAATATATGTAATCAGCCTTTTATTTTACTTCATTCAAGATCTCAATCCGCAATTCCGGGAGAAATTAGCAATCAACAATAAGCTTTCTTTTCTTTACTTATTGTTTCAATTATTTACTTTATTTTTGTACTTCCAAGAAAGTGAAGTGAATTTGGTTATCAGTAACCCAATTTTTCTTAATATTAACTTTGACCATATATAATATTTTTGAATTAAACACATGTGTCATGCAGGAGCTAGTAAAGAAAACCTTGAAGGATGATGCATTAGACAACAAAAGAGAAATATAGCAAAATAGACACAAATGTTTAACGTGGTTCGGTTAATTGACATACGTCCACAGGCGGAGATGAGCAATCAATTATATACAAGAGTACAAAATATCGAGGCAAACACAAGTGACACACTAACACTTGTCCCGAAAAATTCTCTCCCTAAACAAGAATCTCAAACCTCATTTGGTAACAATGTGGATGCTCCTGAATGAGAAGTAAGGATGCTCAATTTATAGAAGTCCAAATATTTTCTCCCAAGAAAGGGACTAGCCAAATATGAGAGATTCACTATTTTCTTGTAGGAAAAGAAAAACTCAATTATAGTAAATATGTTACCCTTTTCTTCAATAAATAGGAAAATCAAATATGGTAAGAAAATCAGGGCAAACACCTAATACTAAGAAGGTCCACATTATTTTACGTACGAGAAAAACATAGCTCCACTCCTCGTGTACGAAGAACAATTCGGCAAGAAGAATCAAGCGAACAAACAGAATTGTACTCACAATTAATTAATTAAAATACTTTTTTTATGATTGCAGTTTATTTTTCGATTGTGGAAAATTTATTGCAAATAGAAGACATAAGGTTTTTTAAAAAGAAAATTGATGGGAACATAAAAAAGATTATGAATTTAAAGAAAAAGGTGATGTAAAGATAGAAGTTTGACTACGAAATATCACAAGATTAACAAAACTTGAAAAGAAAAATAAAAGGAAAAATGGAATTCAACAGAGAAAAATCTGAGATGAAGTCACTATTTTAATCATTAAAGATTTGGCCATTTGTCCGGAGTTTGATTTCCTTTTCATTGGAGCAGAGTCAAGGGTGACGACAACGGCAATTGACTTTGGATTAGTACGATGGATTTTCTTTTTTTGGTAGCAGTACGATGGATTTAAGTCCTATGTGGTGTAAAAATATTATACTAATAAATCAGGTCAAGTAAAGTGTAATTGGAGAAATTATCGGAGGGAAAATATTTTTCAAAACTTCTTCTTAATTTGTCACTCTCACCAATCTATCCCACAACCCCATATCACTCACTGCCTACCCCCTATTCTCTCTCGCCAAAAAGATTTTTTTTAAATTTTAATTTTTTTTCCGTCACCCTCACCCTACAACCCTCCCTCCCCCTCAATTTGTTTTTTATAATTTTTAAATTTTTGTTTTTTTTGTGCAACACCCACCCCCGATCCTACCCCCACTGCCCCCACCCCAACAATTTTTTATTTATTTTTTTACTTTTTTTTAATAATTTTAATTTTTTTTTTCTGTTTTTCAGCACACACACTCCTGCCTCCCCCCGATTTTCTTTTTTTCAGTTTTAGTTTTTTCATCTTTCGGTCTACATGCTCGAAAATTTACAAGTTCCAAAGTTATGAGTTCGAAGATTTACAAATTTAAATTATAAGTTTACGGATTCAAAATTTTGCGATTTCGAAAGTTTAATGGTTCACAACTAAACTTAAATCCTTCAAAACTATAATTTTTTGAAAAAATATATACAATGATCTTTTTAAGGCTTTGTTCCTTTGCACGTTATTTTATTCCATATACGATACTCCCTCTGTTTCAAATTAGATGAGATATTTTCATTTTTAGTCTATTTCAAAATAAATAACACATTTTTAAATATAGAAATAATTTCATTTTAAACTCTTTATTTTACTCATTTTAGCTTTAATGAAAAGCTTTTATAGCCACATGATCCCATAAAACTTTTAGAAGAATTATTTTATTCCATATTTGATACTCCCTCCCTTTCAAATTAGATGAGATATTTTCCCTTTTAGTCTCTATTCTAAAAAAAATGACACGTTTTTAAATTTAGAAATAATTCAACTTTAACTCTTTATTTTACTCATTTTAGCCTTAATGAAAAGCTTTTATAACCATAAATGTCAAGATCCCATAAAACTTTTAGAAGAATTAACGCAAATAGCCGCTCACCCTACCACTTAAACTAAAAATAGCCGGTACAGGCATAATATATGCATAATTTACGTATTATATGTGTATAATTGTGTGTAATTAATGTATGATCTATGTGTATGGCTAGAAAAGGTAAACAATTAACATGACTGACAACTTTTACTATTTAAGCTTTTAAGATCGCATATTTCAAAAGTCTTTTTTTTT
The DNA here is from genome assembly GCA_005239495.1 of Nicotiana undulata. Taxonomy (NCBI): domain Eukaryota; kingdom Viridiplantae; phylum Streptophyta; class Magnoliopsida; order Solanales; family Solanaceae; genus Nicotiana; species Nicotiana undulata. The sequence continues at coordinate 37,419 of ML274545.1, read as the reverse complement.
TTAAAACTTTGTAACTACTCAAACTAACTCATCTAAATTGAAACGGAGGAGTATTGGTTTAGGAGTACTAAACTGGATTGCATTATAAAGCGAAAAGTTTGTAGGACGGAAAGTGGAGTGAGGATTGTTTTCACTTTTCAAATGTCAATAGTTTATTTTCATGTGATGAAAGGCAGTAAACTCTCGAGATAAAGTTGATGAGTATTGAAAAACAACTTTATGCAAAAGGGTTCATGCACCTACGTAGGTAGCTTCTCCACTTTATTTTATTACCTATTGATAATTATTCCTAATATCCCAAAAAGGTCATATCAAGAGTTATCAGAATACTAAGTCCACACAATAGTTGTGACTTGTGAGTTTAATTTTCACCACCAAGTTTAAGTTTCTATGCATTGACGTTATAAGATTATTTGCATTATTAGTACATTTAATCCGTAATACCAAACAACTTTATTAAATAAGAATTGATCGATAATTTACAATCAAAGGCAGATAAGTAGATCTAATTATACTGATAGAATAAAAAAATATATACACTAACAGTACATATAACTTAAAGAACCTCTAGAATGTCCGAAAGATGCTAATATATAAAAAATAATGTTAAGGTAGGAGGTTGACACCCAAATAAGGCCTTCACGAGATGGTCAAACCTATAAGCTGTGTGTAAATTGTTTTTAGCGTTTCAAGACTTGAGCCAATTCAAACAAAAGAAGACAAAGTTAAAGAAGGAAAATGACATTGGCAAGAATGAAATCAACAAAAAAATTGACCAGTTGGCCTGACTTTAATCTTTTTTTCAATGGAGCAGGTTAACTGCAATTTGACATTGGCTTTCTATTATTTATCTTGGAAACTATAGGCATCCGTAGTACTTTACAATCAAATAAGTAATGTTTATTAGACTCTCTTTCTTGGCAAGTCCTACAATTCTAAGTGATAGTAACATACACTAAACTGGATTCCAATCATTACTACTAGCATATAGTATCATTTATAATACAAATTAATGTATTAGGCTTCAATTTTACTCGTTTTTTCTACTTTTTTCCTTCTCCAAATTCAAACCTCATTAACGTTCCACACAATTCTCCAGACATGGGATCATACAAGAATTTCTTAATTCATGGGGCGATGATGACGATACAGAAAAACATTTTATCAGGTGTTTGTATTATTAAAGTTGATGAAGACAGTAGCCTATTTCGATTCAGTATCCACTACAACTTAATATGAATGAGTTTCTTACTACCACTACTATTTCCGTTGACATCATCACAGAAATTTTATATTATTACTTCAGTCCTTCAGCCTTTTCATCAAAACCACTTTTGAAAAATGGAATTTTCTTTTTCTGCTAATGTCCTGTCGTTTTGTTTTGATAAAGAAGAAGAATCTGCTGTGTTAGTTATTTTAAAATAGTAACAAAATAATGGCTATTAATCTCCCACACCATGGGGTCTTGGGAGGGTAGCGTGTACGCAGATCTTACCCTACCTTGGAGAAAGAGGTTGTTTCCAATAAACCCTCGGCTCAGGAAAGCATAAGCACCATATTAATGAAAATATAGACACTAAAGGGCAGTACCAAAAAGCCATATAAAAGTAGAATAAAAACAACAAGACAGTAAGAAAACAATGACTAGTCATAAAAACCTACTATTAACAGAAAGCGAGACTGCATGCCGATACTAATGTTATGAACACTCTAGACTACCTACTCTACTACCCTAATCCTCGACCTCCATACCTTCTTATCAAGGATCATGTCATCGATTAGCTAAAGGTGCTCCATGTCTTTCCTAATCACCTCCCCCACCTCTTCTTTGACCTACATCTACCTCTCTGTAGGGGTGTGTGCTCCTCCTCCTCACATGACCAAACCACCTAAGCCGGATTTCCGACATCTTTTCCTCAATAGGGGCCACACCCACCTTGTTGCGAATAACCTCATTTCTGATCATATCTAACCTGGTGTGCCCGCACATCCATCTCAACATACTCATCTCTGCTACCTTCATCTTCTGGACATGAGAAATCTTGACTGGCCAACACTCAGCCCCCTACAACATCGTTGGTCTGACCACCACTCTGTAGAACTTATCCTTAAGTTTCGGCGGCACCTTCTTGTCACACAAAACACCGGAAGCGAGTCTCCATTTCATTTATCCCGCCCCAATACGATGGGTGATATATTCATCAATCTCCCCATCCCCTGAATAATAGACCCAAGTTACTTAAAACTCCATCTCCTAGGGATGACTTGCGAGTCTAGCCTCACCTCCCCTTCCCCTCTTTGAGTCTCGCCGCTGAACTTACATTCAAGAAGTTTGTCTTGGTCCTGCTCAACTTGAAATCTTTAGATTCCAGGGTCTTCCTCCATACCTCTAACTGCGGGTTCACACTGTCTCGTGTCTCATCAATCAATACAATATCATCTACAAATAGCATGCACGACGACAACTCCCTTGGATGTGGCGCGTCAATACGTCCATGACCAGAACAAACAAAAAAGGGTTGAGTGCCGACCTCTGGTGCAACGTCATCATAACCAGAAAATGGTATGAGTCCCCACCCACCGTTCTCACTCGGGTCTTTACTCCATCATAAATGTCCTTAATCAACCTAACTTAAGCAACCGGTACACCTCTAGGCTCCAAATATCTACACAAAACCTCCCTCGGAATTTTATCATACGCCTTTTCTAAGTTGATGAACACTATATGCAAGTTCTTCTTTCTCTCCCTATACTGCTCCATCAATATCCTAACAAGGTGGATGACTTCTGTAGTCGAATGCCCTGGCATAAACCTGAACTGGTTCTCGAAAATAGACATGCTCCTCCTCACCCTTACCTCTACCACTCTCTCCCAGACTTTCATAGTATGGATAAGCATCTTGATACCCCGATAGTTATTGTAATTCTGGATATCACTCTTGTTCTTGTATAATAGGAACCATCGTGTTCCACCTCCACTCTTCGGGCATATTCTTCGTTCTAAAAATGACATTAAATAACCTAGTGAGCCACTCTAAGACTACCTTGCCCCTCAACTTAATCAACTCTAATCCGCCTACAATACCCAAAGTCACAACGACTCCCGCAAAATTCCGAATCACCCAGTACAATGCTCTTGTCCCCCTCCTCGTTCTAGAGATTATGGAAGTAGGTCTGCTTCTCCGACGGATAAGCCCATCATCCAAAAAAACTCTACCTTCTTCGTCCTTGATGCACTTCACTTGGTCCAAGTCACGCACCTTGGCTAGACCGAACAACCTCTTATTCCCACCTCGGCCCACGAGTTCCTCATACAAACGACTAAAAGCTGCAGTCATGGCCGCCGTAAGTGCTAGCTTTGCCTCTTTCTTAGCCAACTTAAAAACTTTGAAGCTTTGAATTCAAAATTTTAATTTATAATATATTATTTATTTGGATATGGTATTGATGTAAATGATTGAGGTTATTCTTTGGAGTTTATATCTCAATTTTGATAGAATTTCGGTGAAGATTCGAGCTGGCTTTGGTTGGAATTTCAAGGTGAAACTCGAAGAAAGAAGACATAAATGAATTGTATATATTTTGTATTTCAGGTTACAAACAACATAAATATATTCAACCAACATAATTGTGCATACGTTGTATATAAATTGTAGCTTTTTTACCGAATTCTATGCAATAAAAAAAATAAATTATCTATTGACCGGATTCTAGTAAAAAATTAAATTCCACTTCTGTTTATGTTTTGTGAAAAACGTTAATTACTTTACGTAAATAGGAAAACTTAACTCAACCGAATAAAAAAGTTTAAAATTTCGTATATATAAATCCTAGTAGCAGGGGCAGATTTAGGGGGCGGAAGGAGTTCACCCACCTCTTTCACTGAAAAATTACACTATATATATAATGCAAATTCTGTTTTTTACATTTATATATTATGTTTCGAATCCCCTTGGCACAACCCAAAATAATAACTTAGTGATCAAGGGGGTTCAAAACCCTTGTAAGGTCATTTGTTCAATTCCCACTAGTTATAATCTGTTTAACATTTTTATTTATTAATCCCTTAGCGGAAATCCTACCTCAGGCACTGCCTAGTAATACTATGTAGCCCAATAATCATTTCACGACCCGAAATCCACTAGAGGTCGTGATGGCGTCTAGCGCCGCTGTCAGACATGCCAACGTTAATTCATCAATTTATTTACACATTTTATTACTTTCCATATCATAGTCTTCATTACCCAAATAGTATAAAATGAAATGTACAAGATAAAAAGATAATTACTACGTGAACTACAATAAAGAACAACCAGTAGGAACCCCCAAAACCAGTGTTAGTGCATGAGCATTTGTTTAAGGAGTACAATAATAATACAATATATGTTCCGAATATAGTAAGACAGAATAAACTAAACAGTACAATGGAGAATCGGTGGACTGCGATGGTAGCCTGAAATGCAGCTCACATGAAGTCTCCTCCACATGTGCATGCGCCAAGGTGATCATTAGTGAACCTGTCAGATCCTGCACATCTAGTGCAGAAGTGCAACATGAGTTCGTAAATCAACGCGTACCCAATAAGTATGAAGCCTAACCCCAGAGAAGTAGTGACAAGGGGTCGACATCGACGCTTACTAAAGGTCCAATAAAGCAATATAATAAAACATGCAGATATGAGGCATACGACAATGATAGGGTAAATCTGTAAGTTACATAATCTTCCCGTTACTTCTTTTAAAGCAAGAATTTCTTAACCATGTATTCTACATTAACAACTCAGAAAATGTCAAGTATCATTATCAAATAAATAAGGGTTACCGTATAAATGTCGGGCATCCGTGGAGAGATTAGCTCGTGAACATTCAGACTACTAGCGATATAACGCACGATTCTGCCGAGATTTTTCGTCCCCATCCGAAATAATGTGTACACTGCCGAGGGTCGTGCGACACGAACCATAGATGTATTTATATACTGCCGAGGCATTTGTCCAACTCCACAAGAAAAAAAAAGGAAGTTATCGAATTACGAAACACATGTTTACGATACAATACATAAGCACATAACGAATATAATCTTTATGCTTCTCAAATAACGTCTTGGCCTATTATACATACATTTTTTCTAAATCCAATTCAGTTATAACTTTAGTTAATTAAGCTAGAAGAACGAGTTCAGATAATTCAATTATACATGATAAAGTCCTAAGTCTATCCAAACATAAATACGATTTAGCTACATACAGACTCTCGTCACCTCGTGCGTACATAGCACCCACAACTAGTTGAACATAACAATAAATATCACCTAGGGGGAGGTTTCTCTCTCACAAGGTTAGACGAGAGAATTACCTCGATCTGAATTTCCCTAACTGGCTCCAAGGGCTCTCTAACACCTCAAACCAATGCTCATCGATCCAAAACAATTCAAACGACGTGAAAATCAATCAAAATATATTCTAATACCCATAATTAATCAATTTAAACAATTCCCAACTACGCTCAAAAAGTCGATAAAGTCAACCCTCGGTCCCACGTGCCCGGATTCCAAAAGTTTCCGAAGATAAACCTTACCCATAACACCACGAACTCAAATACATAATTTATTCCAAATTCCATGTCCGGTTTCGTGGTCAAAATTTAAAAGTACCAATTTTCTAGGTTTTCTACCAAAATCGAATTTATACAAATTCATATGCTTAAATTCATATATAAACCATGGATTTAACTCACAATGTGAAAACATCACTTACCCCGTGATAGTTGATGAAGATGGCACTCCAAAAGTGCTCCAAAATCGGCTCCCATGGACGAAATGAAGTGGAATTGAGCCAAACCCTCGTTAAAGAAACACACTACCCAACTCGACCTTCGCACCTGCGGTCCGATAGCCTCTTTTGCGGCTCCGCACCTGCAGAAAATCCGTTGCAGGTACGGCTACAACTCAACCCAACAGACTCCGCTTTTGCGGCCTAAATAGCGCTTCCGCTTATGCAGAAAACAAGTGCTTCTGCGCTCATGCACCTGAGTGCTAAAATCTGCTCCTGCGGCCCCAGGCCTTCTTGGCCAAATCCGCTTCTGCGATCTCCCCTCCGCATTTGCAGCTTCACATGTGCGGACATTTCCTCGCACCTGTGCTTCTCCCCAGCTTGCCTAGAATCGCTTATGCGGCCCTCTTGGTCGTTTCTGCTCCCAAAACCTCGCAGGTGTGGTTACACCCTATGCCAGTTTCTTCAGCATTTCTCCCAAGTCCAAACTCAATCTGTATTCAATCCGATTCGCACCTGAGGCCCCCGGGACCCCGTCCAAACATACCTACACATCCCAAAGTACAATACAAACTTAGTCAAAACTTTAAAGCGCGTCAAACAACTTCAAAATTACAAATCGACGGCCAAAACCTTTCTTCCAACTTTCCAACCTTCTAACTTCGACGAACGCGTTCGATTCTTATCAAAACATTCTGTAATGCCTCCAAACTTTACGCACAAGTCATAAATCAGAATACAAACCTATTCCAAGGCTCAAAATCCCAAACGGACATCGATAACATAAAAATCCACTTCAAGTCAAACTTAAGAATTTCTTAAACTTTTAAAATACCAACCTTGCAAAATAAGCGTCGAAATGCTCCCGGGCGAACCGATACTCAACTCGAACATATGCCCAAGTCCGAAATCATCATACCAACTGATTGGGACCTTCAAATCCTGATTCCGAGGTTGTTTACTTATAAGTCAAATCTTAGCCAATTCCTCCAACTTAAAGCTTCCGAAATAAAAAAATTCTTTCCTAATCAATCCCTAACTTCCCGAAATTCAATTCTGACCACACGTACAAGTCATAATACCTCAAGTGAAACTACTCAAGTCCTCAAACCACCAAACGCCACGCTAGAGCTCAAAACGACTAGTTGGGTCGTTACAAATCATCATTAGTACTCTGTTACTCTTGCCTTTGCAAGTTATTTTACTCTTCTAACATGTACAAAGCAGGACAAAATAATGGACTTAGCGAAGAAAGGAGCATCAATTAAGCATTTTTTAAGAAACTCCTGGAGGAAGTTAAGATGAACAACAACAATAATAACAAAAATATTATCTATTGTAAATCCTACAAGTGATGTCTGGGAAGGATAGTGTCGTAATGCGTACGTGGTAGATGTTACTCCTACCTTGTGTGAGTAGAGAGTCTAAGATGAACAAAATAAATGAATATGTTAGAAAAGATAAGACGAAATCGCTACCACTATATTGTTCTTCACTAGCTTAAATGTCTTATTGAAAGATTATCTGTCATGACCCAAAACTTAACCTGTTGTGACGGCGCCTCACGTGGTACTAGGAAAGCCGACACCTCGAAATATTTTCAACACTTTTAAGTGAAAAATGAGTGGAGGTCGAGGATTAAGGTAGAAGATTAGTGGGTAGCTTTTAGTTTCTCTCCGATAGTCTTAGTAGCACGCATGTCCCTTCATATTCTTAGATTTTTATTACGTTATGTGGTTTTGTTCGCCTCAGGTATTGTATTCTTTGTTGTTATTATTTGGTACTACTTATCCTTTATTTCTCCCTTTTTCTTTTCTCTCCCCTCTTTCTTCCTTCTTTTGCTTTCCTCTTCTTAGTACCCTTCCTGGGCCGAGGGTCTATTGGAAACAACCTCTCTACCTGTTAGGTAGGGGTAATGTTTGCGTACAGCCTACCCTCCCTAGACCCCACTTGGTGGGAACATATTGGGTTTGTTGTTATTGTTGTTAAGTGAAAAATGAAATAACACAGGTTTAAATATTTAAAGCTGTCATAAACTGGATAGAAAGTCAAAACTCAACACAAAAGTTCCTAAAATCAGGTGTCACTGAGTACATGGGCGTCTATATAACACGAGTCTGAAAATACTGTCCGTGAAAAACTGAAACTAAATACATAAAACTGAAAGATTGGGAGGGAGAGTCAAGGTATGCGAACGATGGGCAGCTACCTCGAAATCTCCGAATGATCAAGCTGCTCAGATAATCAACACCCACCGTGGCCGCTAACACTTGGATCTGCAAACGAAGTGCAGGGTGTAGCGTGAGTAAAACTAACTTAGTAAGTAGCAAGACTAGCTATTGGACTGAAAGTAGCGACGATCTCAGTAGGTACAATTCAATATAGAATGAACGGTACAAAAATGTAGGCATGTTTTCAAGTTCAACAGATAAAAACTCAATACAAGTAAAATAGATCAACTCTGAATGATATGAGGAATATGCCATTTCTATGTCTATATGCCACTATACTTGTTGTATGTGGTACACTACGATGGAAGCCTCGCGTACTCACACTCTCAGTGTACTCCATACTCAGTACAGTACGGGGAAGGTCTGTCCCAGGGAAGATCCATCCCTCAATATAAATGTATAGGGCAACTCCATGCCCGGGGAAATCCATCCCAAGTATGCATATATGGGGCCACTCCATGCCCAGGGAACTCCATCCCAAATATAATATCCACATCGCTCACTGTAGGGTGCAGATTCTCGATGGGCTCCTTCAGCCCAAGCGCTATAATAAGCCAGGTCTAGGCATAAATAAATAAAAATATGTTGCGACGTGCAACCCGATCCCATAGTATCCTCACATTCAGGTCCTCGGCCTCACTCAGTCATCAATCTCTCCATTCTCTCGGGATCTCAATAATCATGATAAACATCCCAAACATCGATGATATAATACATCAATGAAGAACAACAGAGATTGACATATAATACGCTAGTAAAAACTGTGACCGAGTACAGAGTGGGAATTTAACAGATAATTCAACATGTTACACGACCTCTGGGGGTCCCTACAACATCAACACATAGCCTAAGCATGATTTCTAACATGATTCGCAATTCAATTTCTAACACGTGGAGAATATACGGATAACAACAGATTATTTAACTATATAGTCTCATGGAATTGGCCGAGTCACAATTACTATGGTGCACGCCCACACGCCTGTCACCTAGCATGTGTGTCACCTCAACACCAATCACATGACACAAAATTCAGGGTTTCATACTCTCAGAACCAAGTTTAGAATTGTTACTTACCTCAAACCGTGTGAAACTCTACTCCAACAAGCCCCTGCTTCGCGAAACGGCCTCCAAATTCCTCGAATCTAGCCACAAATAGTTTGATACAATCAATATGGGCTAGTGGAATCAATTTCATAAGAAAATACTAAGTTATTAATAAAAAATCAAAAGGTCTACTCAAAAGCCGGTCCCCAGGACCACGTCTCAAAATCCAATAAAAGTCACAAAATCATGAAACCCACTCCGCCACGAGTCCAACCATACTAAATTTACCAAAATCCAACATCAAATGGACACCCAAATCCCCAATTTAAACTCTCCAAATCCCTAGCCTCAAACTCCCAAATTCCACCTTAAAAACACACAAATTAGGTGGGGAAATTCAATGGGGAAACAAGATTATTGAATAAAAATGATCAAAAGTGACTTACCTCAAGAAACCCCTCGAAACTCCTCTCAAAAATTGCCTTAGACCGAGTTTGCAAAGTCCAAAATCAGAGAAATCACAAAACCCTTCGGATTTAAACACAGCCTAGTGCTTTCGCACATGCGGCCCAACAATAAGCTTTTGCGGGACTGCACCTGCGGTGAAACCTCTATATTTGCCGAGCTCACTTAAGCTCCCAGACTCCGCACCTGCGGAAGCGCTTCTGCGCTCACACGTCTGCTTCTGCGGAAAAGCCTGACCCCTTCAGCCTCTCTCATTCTCCGCTTCTGCGATCAAACTCGCGCAGGTGCGCATTCGCATCTGCGAAACTTCTTCCGCGCTTGTGACCACTACATAGTCCTCCCTATTGCCTCACCTTCTCTCCTCTGCTCGTACCTGCGACTAAAGCTCCGCAGGTGTGATTGCACTGGAAGACTCCCATCTTCAACAATCTTTCATACTCTAAATTCGATTTGTTAACCTTCCGAACTCCACCCGAGGCCCCAGGGACCTCAACCAATTATACCAACAAGTCCTAAAACACGATACGAACTTAGTCGAGCCCTGAAATCACATCAACCACTATAAAAACACGAATTGCACCCCAATTCAAGCCTATTGAAACTAAGGAATTCTAACTTCTACAAATGACGCTGAAACCTATCAAATCACGTCCGATTGACCTCAAATTTTGCACACAAGTCACAAAGGACACCACAGACCTACTCCAACTCCCGAAACCCGAACCCGATCACGTTAACCACAAAGTCCTCACTCGGACAAACTTATAAATTTCCAACTTTCACCATTTCAAGCCTAATTCAACTGCGAACCTCCAAATCATAATTTAGACACACTCTTAATTCCAAAACCACCCAATAGAACTAATATAACCATCAAAACTCCGTTCTATAGTCGTTTACACATAAGCCGACATCCGAACAACTTTTTCAACTTAAGCTTTCAACCTTGAGACTAAGTGTCTCCACTCATTCTGAAACCTCTCCGGACCCGTACCAACTACCACGGCAAGTCTCATAGCAGTTATAAAGCACAAAATGAGAAGTAAATGGGGGAACATGGATACAACTCTCAAAATGACCGTCAGGGTCATTACATTATACATGTCATTTCCCGAGGAATTCTCCTCTATCAAACTCATAAACCAAAAGCAACCTAAATTTCTTGCCTCTTCACTAGTATCCAGGATGAAAGCGCTTCCGCCGATGGTATTATTTGAAATTAACTTAAATATAATGAAATAGACATGAATACCCTCCCAAATTTCTTCACCCGGCGATACTGTATGGGTAAAAATCCGACCATGTTCTGTGAATGCAAATGAACGAGTTATGGCCGAAGTCGAGCAGAGTCCAATGGCGAGGAGTCTTTATGCGTAAGATCTAGGTCGAGGTCGAGTAGAGAAAGTATTAGTAAGGGCTGGGATAGTCCTAGAAAGGTAGAAAGGAATATTCTATGGAATATTCTCTTGATTGTACTTTTTAGGGTTTCCTTGGAATATTCCTTATAAATAGTAAGAGATAGGGAACAAAAAGGGATCTTCACTTGGCTGAGAAGAGCATCCTATAAAAAGGTTGATTATCAAGAATATATACAAAAGCTTGTCTTGTAGTTCTTGTTCGGTTCTCATTGTTTGTTCTACTTTTCTTCTCACAAGATCCAAGAACACTTTGCCCATCCTCATAGTTTATTGTCACACGTTGCTATCAGAAGAAGAAATCATCCACATCACTCAATATTTGGGTGATAAATTTCTTCTATTTACATTTATTTACCTCTGCCACATTTATGTCTTACCATTACTCTCATAGTCTCATATCGCTGACATCCTTTAATTTTACATCCAAAATTTATTATGCTTAACTAGGATTTGCCCATTATTACTTTACATCGTTAGTTTAACAAAAAGGTTAACACTTTTTGGTCAAACAGATACGAGGATTTGTCTTAACACCAAAAGAACGTAGGCTATGATACTAACAAGTAATAGTGTGACAAGCATATTCCCTCATTCATATTGCTGATAGGGGTTTTGGTCTTCATCAATTTGACCTATCATCAGATACTTCAGTTCTCAAATTAACCAAATGCTTGTTTGGATGGTTGTTACCCATTGTATCGTTGTTTACCTTGAAAATGGTAATTACAATTATATTTGATTTTGTGGTTCTAAAAATATGTGATTTATTTTAATACTAGTTGTTAAGCAATAGAAGCTAAGTGTGAGTTAGGAAAGTGAGATTAGAGCAAGGGACAATGCTGATATGCAAACCGAATGGTCGAGAGACGGAGTCTCGAGCTGGGCCTCGAGGTCGATCTAGTACGCTTAACAGTGAACGGTCGACGAAGGAATAATAGTATAGAGGACCTCGAGGATAGCCTTATATGATCAATAATGAGAAATAAATGAAGAACAATTAATGGAACACAAAAAATGGGAGCAATAAATCTGTAGAACAATTGTAAAGTGTGTTTAAGTTAGAAAGCAGAGAATGTTCTTGTTCTTGTATTCAATATCATGTGCCCAAAAAAATGAAAAGGGTCTCCTTTATATAGGAGGGGGAATCCCAACATAGTACATGTATAACTATTACAAAGAAATGCAGCTGGTACAACTATTTAATGTCTTGGTACGGATTTGTACTATTCTTGCACACTTGGTCAGCGCTAACCATGTGCCTTTGGGAATTTCCCGCTTTTCCATGATGGTCACCGATTTATACCGCCCCGCGGTTGAGCGAGGGGAATCCTCGATATGCTCCCTCGGTGTCAAACCTCGAACTGTGCTCCGAGCTCCCTGAAGACGGGCTACGGAATGCCATAACGATCATAAAATCGGACTCTCTGATTTTAGCCGTATACAGATAGTCCCCGCGTTTATTAGAATGAAATGATAAGAAACGACCTTGAATTCTTGCCTCTTTGATATCCCCATTATGACGTCAGCCACGTGAGGTCATTAAATGATGCGACAGAAAGGCTGCACAGTGGTCGTTGTTAGCACGACTCCCGAAGAGCCTAGGAACCGCTATTGGTCGACCTTTTTGCTTTCCAATATGCACGAAGCGATCCCTACAAATACTTCCATCTCCTTTCTTCCAAACTTTTACAATTCCTTCAAACCTTCAAATCTATTGCTAACTGCTCTTGCCTTCATCTCTCTTCTGTGTTAACTCCTTCATCTTCTTGATTTGAAACTTAGTTGCAACCATGGAAAAAACTTCCAAAAAGGTCCCTCAGAAAGAGGGAACCACTTCCTCGTCATAAAAAACACCTCCTAGTATCGAGCAGTGTATCCTTGGTCCCTTCGACACGATCTCCGATTTCACCATCAATAAACCCTCTTCGACACCGGGCCGATGCGAGCCTATGTCTCGATACATCAGTGTAGTAACCAAGGTGAAAAAGGTAAAGATAGATTGCAGCTGGGGGGAAGCGGTGCAAGTAGAAATTCCTTTGGCTGAGGAAATTCATAGTTACTCATAAAGCTGGCTTCCTCAGTGTATATACATATCCCTTTACTTTAGGCCCCGTATATTTTTCTTCTCCACTGATTGATCCGGTGATTCTCGATTTCTGTCGTCAGTATCGAGTGACGCTTGGTCAAATTTATCCTTCTTTTTGGAGAATTTTCTACATGATTAGATATCTCTCCAACATGGTCGAGGGAATGACTTTCACCCTCGATCACCTGATCAGATTGTATAGCCCTCGTCTCTATCTAGGGGGCTAAGTCAAGCTGCAGCGTCGATCTGCAAAGGCATTTTTCACCTGCATCGACGAAGACAAGGACCGGGGATGAATGAACTGGTTTGTTCAAGTCAGAACCTCGGACCTTATCCCCGCTGAGAGGATGCCATTCCCGGAGGAATGGAACATGAAACGTAAGTGCCCTCATATCGAGCATATTTTATCACCTATTTTTCTTCTTCTGAACTGACCCCTTTCTTTTTTGCTTGATTCTCTTCTGATTGTATATCCACCACGTGGATCCCCGACGTAGTCCAGGACCTCCCGGGGTGGGTGAAGCTCTTAGACTCCGTTCTCCCACATAGCAAGCGCGTTTGGCGTGACTTGGCCAAGACGCGATGGCAAGCCAAGAATCATGGTAAGCCCTTACCGCTGTCACTTCTGAGTTATTTATTAGTAGACTACATGGTGGTATGTTTGATATTGCATGCTTTTCGCAGGCCTCGGGGAGGACATTTCAATGAGACCGCCTCCTCCTAGTGAAGAAGAGGCCTTGAAACACGCCAAGGACAAGAAGAGAAAGAAGGAGACGTCGGCGGAATCTCCAAAGTCAAAGAAGCCCAAGTCTTGGAAGCCTAAGACTGATGCCACGGTCTTGACTTTGGCTGCTGCAAAAAGTCTTCGTACAGAAGACGAATATGACGACTATCTCCCTTTGGTACAAAGGGTAAGACGAAGCACTGACGCTTCGAAAATTGCTGGTGGAAGGCTGCCGAGTCGGAGGTGGACGATCGGACCCACCTAATGTTGATGAGACCCTCAAGGAGGGTTTGTGCACAGTCCCCGAGCCATCCGTCGGGAAGGATATGGTTCAAGCCGACGTGTCCCTGATTGGTGAGTTCGGAGGGCCTAATTCTGAAATTCTTCAAGAGCAAGAAGAAGCCCCGATGGAAGTTGATGTCGTAAGCGGCTTTCAATCGAGCCTGTCATTTGCTCCGTGGGAGATAAGGGATGCCCTGAATAGGGGTGCTGCCGATGTGGGAACCTCTCAGGGAGAGGACGACGCATTCAAAGATTAATTCATTGGTCTCGAGGAGGATGTCGATATCGATGCCCCCGTCACTCTCAAGGAGGCTAAGAAGGTTCAAAAGTAGGTGATCTTCTTGACATACTACTTGTGCTTCAAGTTTTTATTCTTATATTTCTAACTTTCCCCCTTTGTGCTGTAGGTCAAGAAGTTGTATGACCATGCTTTCTCTAAGCTACAAGATAAGTTGACTCATCGTGAGGAGGAGCTCGAGAATCTTACATCGGAGTCGAATGAGCTGAAGGCTCTATGTTCTCAAAAAGAGGAGGAGTTGATCGACCTCCGGGCAGGTTCAAAGAAAGCGCTCCAGGAGAGGGCTAACTTCATCAAGCAGGTAAGCTGGTATTCCTGAGCTTGTCTTTTATCGTCGTAACTTTGCGCTAACTAGCTTGACTCGTTATTTGCAGATTGAGCAAAAGGATGCCCTGGTGAGGCAGCTCCGGGAACAAGTCGCGACCAAGGATGCTGAAACCCTCGAGCAAAAGCGGCATAATGATACCATGGCCTCAGAGAGAGATATTCTTCGGGAGAGCTGGCCTTGACCCATGGCCTTCTTCGAGGTGCTCAAGAGGAAGCTACCGCATTATCCACGGCCAAGTCCGAGGCCGATGCATTCGTTTCTTCGTACAAAAGGTATGTTGCCGCCGCAAATGATCGGGCCAGGGAGATATCCGAAGAGGCCGAGATAAAACTAGCTCGGGCCGTTGCTCATGCTCGTTTGGAGGCTAGGAGACAAACCCTATAGGAAGTGCATGCCAAAGGGTTCGATATCTCTGCCAAGATTGAAGAGGCCAGGTCCTTGGAGGAAGAATCAGCAATTCTGACTACTTCGGATGAGGGCTCTGGAAGCGACTCGGGCAGTAGTGAAGGCGGAGAGTAGACTTACTTGCTATTTTTGCTTTTTTTCTTTTTTGTATATGGGCTCCTCGGGGGAGCTTTGTAAAAATACCCTTGTATATATATTTTTTGGAATGCAAAAGATTTCCTTGTTCCATATCTTCAAACTCTTCCTTTTAGTGTTTATGCAAAAGTTAATCTTCAAATATGAATTTAGTTCCTTTGAGCCCGAACTTGGAGTAGCAAAGATCCTCGAGATCGGACTGTTCTGATTTCAGCTACATACCTTCCCGGGGTCGGTTTTACAGGGGGTCGATTTGACCCTTCGATCCTTCGATCTTTGCATGATATGATGTGACCATGAAATGATCGAGGTGGCCCCGCCGATACATTTCCCTAAAATGCATAATGGCTCTGTCAGAGCTGATTGGCTTGTCAGAGCAAATGAATAGTCGTCGCTTCTTCTTATATATATACGTTTCCTCTTCATTGAGGGCCTTGCTGTTCTGCAAAATTAGTTTTTCTTTTTAGAGTTCTTTTTCTTCTCTCAACTCTTCTGCCATTTCAGTTCAAAGCTTTTGCCCGTGCTTTCATCCTCTTTTTCTTGTTGCAAATAGTCATGGTTGTTGTGCCCTAATCTTCTTTCCAGGAAGAGGAAGGTTTCACCTCTTCTTCTCGCCCAGTCGGTGGTACACTGCCGACGTCTGGCGAGCTAACTTCGAGCTGTTTTGCCTTGAGGGATTTTACTCTGGAGAAACCTCTCGATGTTCCGGGCCATCGATAGCATGCATCGAGGTTTATTCCATAAATAGAAGAGAGACACCTCGAGGCTATGAGAAGAGACTGTGGATGGGGAGAAGAGGTGGTGTTGCAGGTACTCTCTCGGGAAGAGGGTATCATGGCCCATGTAAAGGAGTTCTTGAACATTTATATGTACCCCTTTACAATGGGCCCTCTCGAACGAGTCGTGCTCGAGTTTTGTCAAAAATATCGGGTTACCTTGGCCCAGATTCACCCATCATTCTGGCGGATTGTGCTGATGATAAGATTCATTGCTGAGAAGGCTAGGCTCGATGTCACCCTTAGCCACCTCATTAGGCTGTATCGGCTTCTACATTATCAATGCATGATCACTCTACGACGTTGATCCACCAGGCCCTTTATTGCTAGTGATGATAAAGATAATACCGAGGGTGGATGAGTCGGTTTGTCCGAGTGAGGAATGCCGATATTATTCCCACAGAGTTCCAGCTGTTTCCTGAGAAACGGAATTCCACACGTAAGTGATACGCTGTACTTTGTCATTTTTTGTTTTTGTTGGAGTTAGGCTCTGTAAGAATGTTTTCTTTCTTTTCTCCGCAACGATCATGTGGTTGCCATATGAGGTCCCCGACCTAGCGGATTGGACTCGGAGACTGGCAGCTTGTTCATCCTACAACGAACGCAAGTGGCGAGTTCTGTCGAAGGGCATATGGGAAGCAAAACACCATGGTAAGTGTTGTATGATTCCTTCCTTGTGAAATACTTCTCTTTGTGTATATTAATTTCTTAGCTGCAGACATTGGAGGATTTTTTGATGTGAGATCGTGCCCTCTCGGGGAGAAGGACAGACCTTTGGCTTCGGAGCCAAGCGAAAATAATAAAAGGCAAAGATCCTCGAGGGACAAGGATGCTCAAAGTGAAGCGAGGCTTGCTCGGAGGCACAAAGAGGATGATTCCCATGAGGAAAACCTCGTATTCGTCGGTCGGTGCATGGACAGTAATGTAGCTGAAGGGGATGGCTCCACTGCGACGGCTCGAGCTGAAAATTCTCCCGAGAATGTTAAGCTTGTTGAACCCGAGGCTTCTAACCTCGAGGGAGAGGCTCCGCAAGGGGGGAAGACCAAAGATCTTTTACCGTCATCTTCTTCTCCCTTCGAAGGTACTTCGAGGAATGTTCGGGGCCACGGGCCGTCTAAACCAAGAGGAGTCTCGAGTGACTACGTCCCCTCTCGGGATGGTTCAACTGGGGCCAATAAGACCAAACCAGTAGATGCACACTCGACTTTCGAGGAAGCTCAACGGCTCTGTTTTGTGGTGAGCTTTGGTGACCTTTTGGTTTTTTAGCTTTGTATTTTTGTTCTTCTAACTCAGCCTTCTTTCCCACATGCCTTCGACAAACTCAAGTACGAATTGCTTCGTCATGAGGCTTGGTTATGAAAATCCTTGGACGGGGAGAAATCCCTCAGACTTCTTTGTGACAAGGGCAAAAGAGATAATACGCCTTCGATATGAGATGAATCAAAGTCGAGATTACGAGGGCAATCTCGAGAATTAGGTAATCCTTATTATGAGGGAATACAGGTTTCTTCTCCCCATCTTCGGAGATTAATGTTTTGATATCTTAGTTGCAGAGAAAGACGGAGGCGCTCGAACGCCTCTGGGGCGAAGTCAGCCAGGCAAAATCTAAATGCAACACGTTGAGGACTCAGATAGATGCTCATGTTGAGGCCAAAAGGAAAGCTTTGGCTAAGGCCTTATCCCTCGAGATACAGCTCCGCAATGCCCGAGAAAATAACTCGGTTCAGACGAGCAGAGTTGCTAAGCTCGAAACTGATCTTTTAAAGATGAAGGTCTAGGTCGTGGATGCTCGGGCTGAAGCCGAAGAGGCTCGGTCAAAGGCCGATAAAAAGGTTTCCATTTATCTAAAAGATGTTGCCGAAGCTCGCATGAAGCTGAGGGGGCTTCCGATCGAGAGAGTAGAAGCAATGAATTTGCCCGATGTAAATCCCATAGGGAAACCCTCGAGGAGATCCATGCTAGGGGCTTTGATCTCTCAGAGGAGATAGTGCAGGCCAAGGGGAAATTTTGTCCAGTATTTTCAGCCTAGAATAAATACATCTTTTCTCGAAGACAATGAGGAAGAGGCCGATAGAACCGTAGTCCCCGAGGGAAAAATAGGCTAGGCTTTTCCTTTCTGATTTTTTGTATAGGGCTCTTAGAGAGCATTGTAAATGTATCCTTGTACCATTTCATATATAAAAAGGAACCTTTCAGTTTTCCCTTTATATAAGTTTCACTTGCTTGTGTCTTTGTTTCTGCTTTATATTTTGATGCTCGTCAATGATTGGTCCGATGAGTTGGACTTCGAAATGGAATCCTTGGGGTTTTGTGCTCGATGAGCAGTAGTTGATAGTTAACCGTTTAGGGCTCAGTCCTTGAGTCAAATTTTGACTCGGGCTCATCGACCCTTAGGTTTTTAAATCGGCACTGAGGCTCTTTAAGCTGGCCTTTAGGATCTTACGCGTTGGCCCTTAGACTTGTTTTAGATCAGCCCTGAGGCTCTTCAGACTGGCGCTTAGGCTCTTACGCATTGTCCCTTAGGCTTGTTTTAGATCAGCCTTGAGGCTCTTTAGGCTGGCACTTAGGCTCTTACGCATTGGGTCAGTACAACCTCTAATAAGGCTATATTTTCCCCTCGTTAAAGACTTTTGAAGTTTTTGTGTTCGTCCGACTCTTTGATGGCCTGATAAGAACCTTGATTATGAGCCGATATGTGACAACAGATGAGCACCTCGAGAGGTTCGCTCGGAGGCTGATTTCTTTCGAAGCCTTTTTATTATTGGGAGCTGATATGAGAAGCTCTCTTATGTCGAGGGTAGCCTGATTAACCGGTTCTTTTCAAAGTAATTTCGAAGTATTTGAAGGCCCGTGATTTTATGGCGACGGTCGGACGTCTCCGAGTCGCGTTAGTTTGGCCGGAGCCTTATGACCGTAGTCATTGTGTTCGGCCATAGCCTTTTAGTCTCCGAGTGAGGTAGTCTCGACGTCTATATCGAGGGTATGCCTTTTAAGGGGTCTTACAAGTTCGAATATATAGCCTTGGATTTAATATCGGGATTATGACTTTTTAATGTCTTACAAATTGGCCATGCCTTGCTTGAGGTCTTACAGATTTGGTATTGCCTCGTGGAGGTATTATAAGCTCGAAGTTGCCTCATGGAGGTCTTATAAGCTCAAAGTTGCCTCATGGAGGTCTTATAAGCTCGAAGTTTCCTCATGGAGGTCTTATAATTTTGATATTGCCTCGTGGGGGTCTTTTAAGCTCGGCATTGCCTCATAGAGGTCTTCTAGGTTCGAGTTCTTGGTGGCTCGATTACAAATTTGGTGTTTCCTCATGGAGGTCTTATGAGCTCGGGCTTGCCATATTGAGGGCTTACGATTCCGAGTTTGTATGGTTTGATGAGTTGACTGTTGGCAACAGTCCCCGAGTGTTCGGGCGTTTTCGGCCCTGGGGTCGTTTCTTGCGAGAACAACAAACTTCTATGAAGCATGAAGTGTTTTGGTGGTAAAAGATACTCCTTTGATTACTTGGTACAAGCATACATGTTTTTGCCGTCGAGGGTTCGATTATTCTACACGGGCACGGTTCATTCGACCATTTGGTCCGATACATCATTCTCCTGTTGAGACCCTTTTTGGCATTGTATACTGCTAAAATCGAAGAGACCAATTTCATAATTATTATGGCTTTCCACTTACCACCTTCAGAAGGCTCGAGACACAGCTCGAGGTTCGACCCCGAGGGTTCCCTATGCTCGACCTTGGGGCAGTTTAAATCAGTGTCTATCATGGACGAGGGGGAAACTCCCGAAAGGCACGTGGTTAGAGTTGACCAGGTCTGCAAGAATAGTACAAGTCCGTACCGTGGCATTAAATAGATGTACCGGCTGCGTATCTTTGTAATAAATATTTATGTACTATGTTGGGATTCTCCCCTCCTATATAAAGGGAACCCTTATCATTTCTTGCTTACATGATATTCAATACAAGAACAAGAACATTCTCTGCTCTCTAAATCAAACATACTCTATTGTGTCTGTATTGCTTTATTACTTACATTTATTGCGTTGCATTGATTGTTCTTCATTTATTACTCATCATTGATCATAAAGATCCTTCTTCGAGGCCCTCAGAACTGTTAGTTATCCATCTATCGCCCCAGTCAAGCACCTAAGCTCGACCTCGAGGCCCGACCTAGGCCACCTCGAGACCCCGATATCACCACTGCTCGGTTTTCTTAACTCTTTACCCTTAAGTTCTATCTCATTTTCCTTACTCATACTTAAAATATATTTCCTAACAACTAGTATTAAAATAAATCACATATTTTTAGAACCACAAAAACAAATTTAATTCTAATTACCATTTTCAAGGTAAACAGTTTGGCGCCCACCGTGGGGCTAAAAATAATAGTGGTTGTTTTAGTGTTGGTTGACTGAAAATCACAAGTTATTCTTCACACTTTTTCTTGTCCAAGAACCTTTGATTTCATGTCAAAATGTCTAACTCAGTGAATGCACACGAAAACAACGACTAGAAGAACCATGGAAAGAATGATGTAGCTGTTTCAGGCGCCGGTGTACCACTGCAAAACCTTGAGGACACACCAGAGCCAATTCCCATGGACGTGGGCTTGCGCAACGCCTAACACGTCGATATTTCCCACACTGACGGGGGTGCACGCCGAGAAAACGAACAGGAGGTTCAGAAAACTCCACTCGCGAGGAAAGAGAGGTTAGCCTCCACGATTGAAATGTTGCAGGATCAAAAGTTGGCGATTGCTCAGCTGCAAAGCCATAAAAAACTCCAAGTACAGCAACATCGGAAACGGCTCCTCGGATCGAACAGGCACCGGATAGGTCAAGCGACAACGGGTCAGCAGCCGACCCCGCTATTATAAAGATTCGAGGACCTCACAAAAAGGATTGAATCAGGAGAAAAGAGGATAAAAGCTGACGACAAAAAGGTGGAGACCTACAACTCGAGACTCGACCAGATCCCAGGCGCACCCCCAATTCTGAAGGGTGTAGATTCAAAGAAATTCGTGCAAAGGCCATTCCCATCAAGTGCATCTCTGAAGCCAATCCTGAAGAAATTCAGAATGCCCGATCTCCCGAAGTACAATGGGACCTCGGACCCCAACGAGTACATCACTGCCTACACTTATGCTGTAAAAGGAAACGACTTGAAGGAGGACAAAATTGAATCCGTCCTATTGAAAAAATACGGAGAAACATTATCAAAGGGGGCCATGATGTGGTATCACAACCTAACCCCGAATTCAATAGATTTGTTTGCCATGATGGCGGACTCTTTTATAAAGGCACATGTCGGCGCCATCAAGGTTGCAACAAGGAAATCCGACGTCATTAAAATCAAGCAGAGAGAAAATTAGATGCTAAGGGAATTTGTATCTCGCTTTCAAATGGAGTGAATGGAATTACCACCGGTCTATGATGACTGGGCAGTGCAGGCCTTCACCCAAGGCTTGAACGAGTGAAGATCAATAGCTTCGAAGCAACTGAAGCAAAACTTGGTGGAATATCCCGTCGTCACTTGGGCGGATGTCCATAACCGATATCAATCAAAGATTAGGGTCGAAGACGACCAACTAGGAGCCCCCTCGGGCTCAGTATATCCTATCAGGCTCCTGGCAAAGGAACCAAGGCCAAACAAGGAAAGGTACCAACCATACACTGAAGATCGAAGAAATGCCCCAAGGCGCAACATATCTCGAAACGACCAAAGGGCAGATCGAGGTCAGAATCATCGGAGACTCGTAAGCAGATCCGGTTTCGACAAACACGCAGGATCGGTGGAGGCACCCTGATTATCCGAGTACAACTTCAACATTGATGTTTCGGACACCGTGTCGGCCATAGTTAAATCAAAGACACCAGGTGGCCAAAACCGATAGTATCATATCCATCGCAAAGGAATCGTAACCTGGTGTGCGAATTTCACGACACACACGGTCATAGGACGGAAGATTTTAGACAACTCCGAGAGGAGGTAGCTCGACTAATCAACAAAGGGCACCTGCGAGAATTCCTCAACGACCGAGCTAAAAATCAATTTCGAGAAAGAGAGGCGAACAGGAAAAATGAAATAGAAGAACCACAATATGTCATCCACATGATCATGGGAGGAATCGACTTCCCATATGAACCCATTGTCAGACGAACTAAAATATCCATCACCAGGGAAAAGAGAACTCGAGGTTACATACCTGAGGACGCCCTCACATTCAGCGATGAGGACATCGAGACCCTATCCCAGCTTCACAACGACGCATTGGTAATTTCTTTCCTTGTATATACGTTTCAAATTAAACGTGTGCTTGTGGATCCAGGTAGTTCGGCCAACATAATCAGGTCAAGGGTGGTGGAGCAGCTCGGACTACTCGACGAGATCGTTCCCGCCTCTCGAGTCCTCAACGGATTCAACATGGTGAGTGAAATAACAAAAATAGAGATCACCCTCTCGGTCAACGTGGCCGGCGCAACCAAAAATACCAAGTTTCGTGTCATCGAAAGAGACATGAGGTACAATGCCTTGCTCGGGAGGCCATGGATACACTACATGAGAGCAGTACCATCAACCCTTCATCAAATGATGAAGTTTCCAACGAAGGACAGAATAAAAATGGTATACGGAGAGCAGCATGCATCAATGGAGATGTTCGCGGTGCACGATGTGGCACCGACATCGACATATTTTACATCGAAGGAGCCAAAGGATAAGCAGACAGCCAAGTAGCAGTCACAAACCGCATACTCGGTTGCGCCCAAGGGAATGAGTAAAGGACCGTACCGTGTCCTTGGAACAAGCAGTTGAAGTATATCGAGGCTCAGCCATCACTGCTAAGGTATAATCGTCTCCCTTTTTATTTACGTTTTACACTAACTTATGTGCAGGTGTCCGATTAAAAAAATTGAACCACCTCCCAGCTTGAAGACCTTAGGTTTTAAAGCATGTGTTTCGCTCTTTTCCCCTAAGATCGGATTTTATCCCAAATGGGTTTTACCGATAAGGTTTTTAACGAGGCAACATCTATATGCTGCCTAAGGAGAAACGAGTATTCAAGGCTTCTCTACAATCAACCTCGAATACTGAAGGGCATCAGATCGGCGCTCACCTACACTACTATAAAGTAGCAAGATGAGGGTCGGAGCAGCTTTTACCCGAAGGATCGAGATCGATTCCACAAAGAGTTATGAATATTGGAGTTGAGTTTCTAGGTAATCTAGTAGTGTTCCGTGCTCTTAATTGCACTTTTCATACTTTTTGATTTGACAAATATACTACGGTTTATACTAATGGTAATTTGTTAATTAACTAACTAATGTCTTTTTGGTTGTTTTATTAATGGATAAAGGGCACTAGGGTTATGACTTTCACCTAGGCGAGTATTTAACGGATTCCAATATCTAAGGCAGAGATGTTAGCAAAGGGAACATGGCACAGCCAATGCACAGAATTAGCCACTCTATACCTCTCGGTAGTTTGAGTGGCTTTGCCCTAATTGCCTCTCTCGAGGCCAATTGGGTGTCAAGATTATGCAAGCAATATTGGCTCAAGTAGGGTTTTACTATCTCTAGGTTTAACCCGTTAATTGGGACAATCAATCTCTTGATTTCGTCCCAATTCCTTGTTAGGCTGATTTTCTAGACTCAAGTTCTTTTTCTCAAGAAGAACCCAAGTCAAATGAACACTAATTAGTGTTTGCAACCACTAATTTTAACATGAAAACCATAAATCAGCCCAAATACCAAACACCCATAAAAATCTAAGCCTTAATTTAAAGGATCCATTAAACACCCAAACTAGGGTTGAGCCACAACCCTAGCTAATGGGTTTAGATACTCATAATAACTGAAGAAATCAGAGAAATAGATGAAGCAAAACCCATATAATTGAATTATAAACTAAAATTGAAAGATTCAATGTTGAAACCCTTCTAAAATTACTCAAAAAGATGAAGAAAAATCGTTCACGAGCTCCTGATAATATCAGAGTACAAAAGCTCACCTAAAAATAAGAAAAGAAACTATTTATACTAGGCCAAATTTTATGGACAAAAATACCCCTGCGGGGTCACCCGGACCACACAAAATGGACTGTGGTCGCGGTGAGGCTCTTAGCTTGAAAAACTGGGCCTCTGAACTTGGCCACCGCGGTCCGCATAAAATGCACCGCGGCTGCGGTGGCTTCAACGCGGACCGCGCAAAATGGATTGCGGTCCGCGTTGGTCTCCTGACCTTTAAGGTAAAAGGTCTATGAATCTCCTCAGTGCGGACCACGTAAAATGGACCGCGGTCCGCGTTGGTTTTGGCCTTCAAAAGCACTCTTTGAGTCTCTTCACCGCGGACCGCATAAATTGGACCGCGGTCCGCGTTGATTTTGCCTTCAAAACTGCTTCTCTGAATCTCTTCACCGCGGACCGCATAAACTGGATCGCGGTCCGCATTGATTTTGCCTTCAAAACGGCTTCTCTGAATCTCTTTAGTGCGGACCACAAAAAGTGGACCGCGGTCCGCACTGGTCAGTTGAACCTTGCTTGTGCTTGTTCTTGGTACTTGTGCATGTTTCACTCATCTTTAGCAGGTTTTTGACTATTTGTCACCCTTTTTTGATCAAATCCTGCAATCAAGTACAACAAGTAAGCCTTTGGGACTATTTTGCATACACTTTTATCCAAAACTTAAGCAAGAAGGAAAACT
Organism: Nicotiana undulata; assembly: GCA_005239495.1. Taxonomy (NCBI): domain Eukaryota; kingdom Viridiplantae; phylum Streptophyta; class Magnoliopsida; order Solanales; family Solanaceae; genus Nicotiana; species Nicotiana undulata. The sequence continues at coordinate 12,749 of ML274545.1, read as the reverse complement.
TAAGCAAAACTTAAGCAAGAGTGTAAAATAAGGTAAAATCCCTAGTTATCAGCATCCCTCAGGGAGATCGCCTCATCGGAGAAATCAAAATAAGCCAAAGAAGGTCTCGATAGGAAAATAATGTATCGGGCCAAACAGTCAAATGAACCATGTCCGCATAGAATAATTGAACCCTCGACGGCGAAAACTATGTATACTTGTACCAAGTAATCAGAGGAGCTATCTTTTACCCCCCAAACAAAGCTTTACGTTTTCAAACAAGTTTGCTATTTTCACAAGAAACGGCTCCAAGGCCAGAAATTTCCCGAACACCCAGGGGCTGACACTAAAAACTCGAAGTCGTAAGGCCTCAGGGACGGAAATTTCGAACTCACACCTCAACAAGGCAACATCAAGTTTACAAGGAATGTCTCCAGAAGCCAAAAACTTTCGATGTCTCGGGGACTGTCCTCGACTATCACCCCGTCGAAGCTATCAAAACTCAACGCCATAAGACCTCAGGGCAGGCAACTTCGAGCCCGAAAGACCTCCATGAGGCATTATCGACGGTGTAAGACCTCCATGAGGCATCATCAATAATGAAAGACCTCCACGAGGCATAAACTGTAAGACCTCAAGTAAGGCATGAATTATACTCGCACCAATAACCAAAGAATCTGTAAGACCTCAAGTAAGGCATGCTCAAATTTATGAGACCTTACAAAGGACATAATCTCGATCTTAAAGTCAAGGCTATATATTCGAACTTGTAAGACCCTTAAAAAGGCATACCCTCGATATAGACGCCGAGATTACCTTATTAGGGGACTAAAAGGCTACGGCCAAATACAATGACTATGGTGAAAAGACTACGGCCAAACACAATGACTACGGTCATAAGGCTACACCCAAACTAACGCGACTCGTTGACTCCCGATCGTCGCCATAAAATCACAGATACTTCGAATACACTTCAAAAAGAACCGGTTAATTAGGATACCCTCGGCATAAGCAGGAGAGCTTCGATCATATCAACTCCAATAATGAAAGGGCTTCAAAACAATTCAGCCATCGAGTGAAACCTCCCGAGGTGCTCATTTTATCGTCACACAACGGCTCACAATCGAGGTTCTTATCGAACCGTCGAAGAGTCAGACGAACACAAAAACTTCAAAAAATCTTTAACGAGGGAAAAATATAGCCATACTAAAGGTCATACCGACCCAACGCTTAAGAGCCTATGAGCTAGCCTAAAAATGCCTCAGGGCAAACACGTAAGAGCCTAAGAGCCAACTAAAAAGAGCCTCAGGGCCAATTCAAAAACCTAATGGTCGATGAGCTTGAGTCGAAACCCGACTCGAGGACTGGGCCCTAAACGGTTAACTAAAAAGCGCCTAAGGGCCAATGCATAAAATCCTACGGGCCATCCTAAAAATGCCTAAGGGTAAATGCATGAAAGCCTACGGTCCAGCCTAACAAGCCTCAGAGCTGATCTTCAAGCCTAGGGTTTTGTTTCACCTCGAAGTCCAATTCATTGGACTAGCTATTTACAGTCGAAATTCAAGGCAAAAAAGAAGATAGATACAAGACGATTGGAAGTACCAAAGAATTTTTCATATATATGTATTACAAATATACATCCACAAATTCTCCCATAGGGAGTCTAATACAAAGCAGAGAAGGAAAGCCTAGCCTACTCTCCCCTTGGGGACTGCGGCTCTATCGGCCTCTTCCTCATTATCTTCATAATCGGATACGAGGAATCGGGCGTCGTATTCATCCGCCCTGGACTACTCTATCTCTTACGAGAGATCGAATCCCCTAGCGTGGATCTCCTCGAGGGTTTCCCTCCGGGATCTTCATCGAGCATAGTCATTGCTCCTGCCCTCCCTATCAAAGCCCCTCTAAATTCGGCTCGGGCATCGGCAACATCTTTTAAATAGATGGCCACTTTCGTATCGGCCTTAGCTCGAATTTCTTCAGCTTCAGCCCGGGCGTCCACGAACTCGTCCTTCATCTTCAATAGATCAGACTCGAGCCTTACAACCATGCTCGTCTGCACCAAGCTATTTTCACGAGCATTCTGGAGTTTCACCTCGAGGGCGGAAGCCTTAGACAAAGCATGCTTCTTGGCCACAATATGGGCATCTATCTGAGCCCTTAGCTCATTGCACTCATGATTGGCCTGGACAACTTTTCCCCATAGGCGTTCCAAGTCCTCCATCCTTCTCTGCAACTGAAACATCAGAACATTAATCTCCGAAGATAGGAGAAGAAACAGGCATGTCCTCAAAACAAAAGTACTTGTCCCTCGAGACAGCCTTCGTAGTTCTGGCTACGATCCATTTCGTAGCGAAGGTGTATCAACTCCTTATCTCTTTTATCACATAGGAGCCTGAGGGATTTCTCCTCGTCCAAGTCTCTTCGCAACCGAGCCTCGCGGCGAAGCAACTCGGACTTGAGCTTGCCAAAATCCAATGAAAAAGAATCTTCAGTTAGAAAATGAAAACACGAAGCTAATAAGATCACAAAAATCATTGAAGCTTACCGAAGAATAGAACTGCTGAGCCTCTTCAAAGGCCGAGCGAGTGTCTCCTGGTATGGACTCTTCGGCCCCAGTGGAACCATCCCGAGAGGGGACATAATTGTTAGGGACTCCACTCCCATCAGGCGGCCCTTGGACCCGAACATCCCTCGAAGTACCTTCGAGGGGAGAAGAAAATGACGGCAGAAGACCCTTTTCCCTCGAAGTACCTTCGACCGGGGAAGAAGACGGTGGAAAAGGAGGAACCGCTCCCCCGAGGCTAGAGACCTCGGGTTGGACAGGCTCGGCTTCATCTCCTTTATGCCTCTGGGCGTACCCTGCCTCACTATGAATCTCCTCGCCTACTGAGGACTCCTTCCGTTTATTATCATTCTTAGGCCCTAAGGCAGACGACCCGTCCTCCTCTCCAGGAGGGCACAGTCGCATCTCGGAGAATTCTCCAATACCTGCAGTTAAGAAGTTAATAAAAGGGAAAATATTTCCTAAAAGAATGAATCTTGCGGCACTCACCATGGTGTTTAGCCTCCCATCTACCCACCGACAGGTCTCGCCACTTACGCTCATCGTAAGTCGAGCAGGCCGCCCCAATCCGCCAGGTCGGGGACCTCGTATGGAAACCATGGAGTTGCTGCAAGAAGTAAAGGAAGACATTATTACGAAGTCCACCTTCACTATGAACAAAATGATAAGAACACAAGTGTACCACTTACGTGTGGAATTCCATTCCTCAGGAAATGGCAGGAACTCTGCCGGAATAATATCGGCGGTCCGTACTTGGACGAATTGACTCATCCATCCTCGGTCCCCATCTTCTCCATCGCTGGCAACAAGGGGCTGGGTGGATCGACGTCAGAGAGTGATCAGGCCCCGATAGTGCAAGGGCCAATACAACCTGATGAGATGACTAAGGGTCTCGAGCCCAACTTTCTCCGCGAAGAACCTTATCATCAATACTATCCTCCAGAATGACAGGTGAACCTGTGCCAGGCTAACCCGATATCTTCTACAAAACTCAAGCATGACTCTGTCAAGTGGTCCCAATGTAAAAGGGTAAGTATATACGTTCAAAACCCCCTCTACATAGGCCATGATGTCTTCTTCCAGGAAAGGTACTTGCAGTACCACTGCTTCTCCCCATCCAAAGTCTCTCCTCACTGTCTCGAGGTGTTGTTCTCCTATTGATGGGATGAACCTCGATGCATGCTACCGATGGCCCCGAACATTGGGAGGTCTCTCTAACGTGAAGTCCCTTCTCGAGACGAAGCAGTCTGAGGTGCGTTCACCAAACGCCGGTGGTGTACCACCGACCGGGCAAGAAGCAGAGGCGGAGCTCTCCTCTGGTTGGTGGACAAATTCAGGCACGGCATTGTTTAACCAAAAAACGAACCTTTTTGACTAAAGCTTAATTTCAGGAAAAACTCGGGTTACTGATAATCGCATCAATCAAACAAAGAATAAAAAGCAATCGTTGAGAATAAAAAAGAAACAGTAACTTATATTGCTCGAAATCCGATCCCCTGTTTATTACATTGACATTTCTTTTATAGGAATGTTTTCCTAGTACAACGTTTGTATTACTGTCATGAAGCCTATTTAATGCTTAATTATTACATTTATGAGGCGTTATAAAAATGACTAGTAACTGTTATTTTAGGAATTGTGTAACGTACGAGGCATTGATTGCTGATCTTTGAATCGGCCTGTTATTGTGTCCGGATTCGCTGTGACCATGCATTTTTTCTTTAGTGATCTTTTCCGTGGCTAATTCCTTGCATTGCCCGTACCTCTTTATCTCACATCTGCGTGTGATATTTTGATTGGTTCACCTGGCTAGCTGAGTCATCTAAAATCTGTACACGTGTAAGACTATATTTTTTACCAATACAGATAGTCCCCCCACTTGCCATGTATTGAGCGTATAATACTTGGTAAGTGGATGTTCATTTATGGCGGGAATATTTTGCCGCCGCTTTATCTCGAAACTTTGTATTCTTTTATTGACGCATGCTTTGCACAATACTTCCATTTAATGCTTCCTTCACGTGTTCATTTTTGATTGGTTCTGAAACGACTCAGCGCCTTTTAGGGCTTTTTTGCGGCTGCATCAGTCCCAAAGTGACACTTTTGATTATGACCTTCCATCATTACCTTTTCAATCTTTGACGGTTGCCATTAAGTATAAATAGTCTTCTTCCTTTCTTCCTTAGCACGAAAAAAGAAAACTTCTGCATCTCAATTTTCTCTTTGTGAAAGAATTTCTTCTTTAGACTTTATAAATATGTCTTCATCAGGCCATTCTGAAAAGGTTATTGATGTTGAGGCTCTAGCTTCTTCTTCTGCTCCAACGTGGAGTCGAAGAGGTGGCCGACTAAGGAGCCTTGGACGTACTTTTTCTAGAGGTTCTTCTTCTTCTTCCCCTGCTAGGGCGTTGTTTTCCCCGAGAGGTAGATCTTCTCAATCTGTTTCTAGGAGTAGGGATGATTTTCATGAACCTAGAGTTGACGAAATCATCCCTTCTGAGATAAATTTTCCAGAAGTAAATTTTTCTATTACTGAACAATCTCTTTCTCTGGATAATATTGAGAAATATGCCACTATCATTGTTGTGGGTCACATTCCCATTGTTCGTAGGGAATGTTTTTGGGAGTCTAATGTTCCTGTTCTCGTGCCAAGTAGTATTCAAAGGATTACATCCTTTAAAGCTGGTTTTTCTTATGTTTTCACTTATCCTTTTACGTTAGGATTTCAACCTCCTGTTGATCCTGTGATTATAGAGTTTTGTCGATTTTTTAATATTTGTTTAGGACAAGTTGGTCCCCTAGTATGGCGTGTTGTCGCCTGTTTGAGAGTCTTGGCTTCAAAGGTTTCCGTTCCTTTTACCCTTCCTCATCTGCTGCATTTGTATTCTCCTGCTTTATTCCGTCAGGGGTTTTTTACTTTAGTTGCCCGGAGTAAGAGGGTGTTAGTAACCCCTGGTGATGATAAAGACAGAGGTTGGTACCTTAGGTACGTGGCTGTTCCCACTGCTGTTTTAGTGGGTGAAAATAATCTTCCCTTCCCCGAGAAGTGGAACCGTGCACGTAAGTATTTTAATTCGTACCTGATTCATTTGTAATGAAATTTGTTTGATGTTTTATGACACCGTATCTGTTTCCCTTTAATTTACAGCAACTATGAATGTTGTCGAGAATGTCTCCGACATCCGTAGTTGGGTAGAAAGAATGTTAACTGCTGCTCCTGCCGAGGAAAGATCTTGGAAGTACTTTTCGGCAAAGTACAAGTGGATTGTTAAGACCCATGGTAAGCAGAATTTTTCTCATTCTTTTCTCTGCTTGAGTTTTTTTTTTTTTATTAACTCTTTTCCTCTTTCTGATAGGGTTTACTACTCGTGGGGTATCTTCCTCACTTCCAAGGATGTCATTGTCCCAAGCTCAGAATATTTTGACGAGTGCTTCGAAGAGGAAAGCCCTGGATTCCCGTTCTGAAGGGGAAGATGAGGGTGAAGAAGAGGGTACTTTAGTGCACCGGATGAGAAGAAGGCGGGTAATTTTGGACAAAGAGTCTACTCCCGCGCCTCTTTCTTCCGTGTTGGCCATCGGGTCTTCTTCTTCTTGAGATCAATCTCAATCTCCATCTCGGGACTCTACTGAGCGTTTATTTCAGGAAGGGTTCGAGATGGATCCTGACGATGTTCCTTTGGCTACCATTTACCCGGATTTTGCTGTTATCTCTGCTCCCCAAGCTGCTGCTGTTGTTTCTTCTCCAATTCCTATTATTTCTTCAGTTTCTCCTTCTTCCATCTTGATTGAAGTGCCCACGACTCTTTTGGCTCCCGGCCCTTTCGTTTCTTCTGCTGCCCCTTCGGTCCCTGCTTCCATGCCTTCTGTTATAGAAGAAGGGTCTTCCAGCAGGGGGATGCGAAGGGTCTTGATTGAGGTTCCAGCTGGTGGCAACCTCTTTAAGAAGATCAGCACCGGGGAGCCGGAAATGTGGCTCAAGCCTTTGATTGGCCCTGAGGAAAGAGCTAAACTTGACAGCCACGCATCTCTCACTTGGGCTAATGAGGTGGTGCATAATTCCTTGAAGGTATATACTCGATCTTTTGTACATACATTGCTTCAATAAATAGTTTTAATATTCTTAATTGTTTTACTGCTTTTGTAGACGCACCTTATCGGTTTGGAGCTCATGAAAAGAATTTCTAATTATGAGAAAGAGTTGCAAGTGCTTCGTGGGCTGGATGATTTTAAGGCACAGTACGAAAGCCTTCAAATTGAGATGGAAACTTTAGAAGGAGAAAGAGATACCTTAAAGGAGCAGCTGAAAGTTGTGAGAGGAGAATTAGCAGTGGAGAAGGCTTCTTCCAGCCAAGCTAACAAGGATAAAGACATTCTTGAATCCTCTTTTGCCGAGAAACTGTCAAAAGCCACGGAAGAGGTACGGTATTTGAAGGATTTGCTGGGACAAAAAGAAGAATATTCCGGAGAGCTCGTACGTAATCTTTCTCAAGTTCAAGAAGATCTTCGTGAGGCTCTGGCAAAGACCAAAAATTTGGAAGAGTTAGTCGCGCCTTTGAAGGTTGCTCTTGAAGCTGCTGAAGCCGAAAATGACAGCTTGAAGGCTGAACTTCAAGTGTGGTCGAAAGATTATAATGATCTTGAAGAGTCAACGGCTGTTGAAGTGAGTTGGGCGTATATGAATGCTCGTCATGACACATTAATGGAGATGAGTCAAGCAGGCTTTGATCTTGATGCTGAGATTGCAAAGTCTAAAGAAGCCATAGATAAGACTCAGTAGGGTCTCAACCTTTCTCCAGTTAATGAAGCAGCAGCCGACTCTTCGGAAGAAGAAAGCAGTCCTTCTCCTCAAAAGTGAAAATTCTGGTTGTTTTCCTGTTTTTTTTTTTTTTTTTTTTTTACATTGGATTGGTGTAATTACTCCCTGAAAAGGGAAAACATTTCGGACTCGAAGGTATATGCTTTTTTAGATGGTGACTGCTTAACCCTTTAAATTATCCATCAGAAAGTGTAACCCTAGACCGAAAATTATGTTTCCGCGCGTCTTTGCGGGTCTAATGTCATCATCTGGTGATGGGTTAGCTCTTTGCCTGTTATCTAAAAAGGTAAGTAAAATTTTAAATATTTGAAGATAAAATTTGAACACGTAATACCTGATCGTGGGTACTTCTTTTGCTTAGAAGTAGTATTTCTTCAGATGAATGGCATTCCAACTTGTTGGTAAAATCCTGCCGTCCATGGCTTCTAATTCGTACGCGCCTTTTCCTGCTATTCCTCGTATCTTATAGGGACCTTCCCAATTAGGATTTAGTTTGCCAGTTCCTGCTTCCTTTGTTGACTGGAAGACTTTTTTAAGTACAAAGTCCCCAATTTTGAAATACCTGAGGTTGGTTTTACGATTGTAGTATCGTTCTATGATTTATTTTTGAGCTGCCATCCGTATTAAGGCCGCATCTCTTCGTGATTCGAGTAGGTTCAGATTGGTTTGCAGTACAACGTCATTTGTTTGTTCCGTGGCTGTTGTCACCCTTAAACTTGGCTCGCCAATTTCCACGGGTATTAATGCCTCTGAGCCATAAACAAGTACGAAGGGGCTTTCTCCCGTGGTTGTTTTTGATGTAGTCATGTATTCCCATAATACCGTTGGTAATTCTTCGGGCCAATTGCCTTTGGCTTTGTCTAACCGTTTCTTTATATTATTGATGATGATTTTGTTCGTGGATTCTGCTTGTCCATTAGCTACGGGGTGATATGGTGTTGATGTGATCCGTTTGATTTTCCAGCTGTCAAAGAATTCTGTGATTTGAGAGCCTATAAATTGTGGGCCATTGTCACACACGATCTCTTTTGGAATTCCAAACCGACATATTATATTTCTCCATAAGAAGCTTTTAACCTCCTTCTCCCGCACCTGTTTGAATGCTTCCGCTTCTACCCATTTCGTGAAATAATCAGTAAGTACAAGTAAAAATCGTACCTGACCTTTGGCTGGGGGGAGGGGTCCTACTATGTCCATTCCCCATTTCATGAAGGGCCATGGCGACATAATGGAATGTAATAGTTCGGCTTGCTGATGTGTTTTATTAGCGAATCGTTGGCATTTATCGCATTTGGATATGAAATTTTCCACGTCTCCTTCCATTTTCGGCCAATAATATCCTGCTCTTATTAAGGTTTTTACTAAAGACCTTGCACCTGCATGATTTCCACAGTGACCCCCATGAATTTCTTTTATCACGTATTCCGTTTGATTGGGTCCGAGGCACTTAGCTAGGGGTCCTCCAATCATTTTGCGATATAAGGTGCTGCGAACTAGACAATATCTCGCTGCTTTACGACGGAGCGCTTGAGCTGCCTTTTTGTCTTCAGGTACTATACCGTCCTGCAAAAAATTAAGAATTTCGTTTCTCCAATCCCAAGTTAAATTATTGAAAGATACCTCATTTTTGCTGTGATCGGGTGTTGAATGGAAGAGATGTATGATAATATCGTTGTCTTTATGGGCTACGTCCGTAACTGCAGCAATGTTGGCTAATGCATCTGCTTCAACATTTTCTTCTCTAGGTATCTGTGTTATTTCCCATGTTTTAAATTGTTTCACTAGTTTCCGTGCCTTCTCTAAGTACTGTTGCATTCGAGTTTCTCGAGCGACATAATTTCCCTGCATTTGATTTACCACAAGTTGGGAATCGCTGTTGATTTTGATTTGTTCGATTGACAATTCCCGTGCCAATTCTAAACCTGCAATAACAGCCTCGTATTCTGCTTCATTGTTAGTTATTGGACATCATTTGATTGCTTGTCTAATTTTTTCACCCGTGGGTGATATCAGGATAATACCTAATCCTGCTCCTTTTATATTAGATGAGCCATCTGTAAATAGGGTCCACTGTCCTGGACTTATTCCATTAAAAAGTTGCAATTCTTCTTCTACTTCTGGAGTAATACTGCTACTAAAGTCAGCTATAAAGTCGGCCAATATCTGTGATTTTATTGCAGTTCTTGGTTGATATGTTATATCATGTTCACTCAATTCTATAGCCCATTTGGCTAATCTTCCTGACAATTCTTGTTTGTGTAGAATATTCCTTAAAGGATATGAAGTTACTACAGTAATTTGATGACATTGAAAGTAAGGACGCAATTTTCTTGATGCCATTATTAATGCTAAGGCTAACTTTTCTAGATGCGGATATCTAGTCTCTGCGTCTAATAAAGTTTTACTTACATAATAAATGGGAGATTGTTTACCTTTTTCTTCTCTTACAAGTACTGCGCTAACGGCAATTTCTGAGACAGCCAGGTAGATGTGTAATCTCTCTCCTTCTTTTGGTTTTGACAGCAATGGTGGTTTTGACAAGTAAGCCTTCAAGTCTTTTAGAGCCTGTTGACATTCTTTAATCCATTCGAACTGATTTTGTTTTTTAAGAACTGTAAAGAACTTAAAGCTTTTCTCGGAGGATTTAGATATAAATCTCCCTAGGGCTGCTATTCTTCCTGTCAATCTTTGGACTTCTTTTTTTATTTTTTAAGATTTCAGGTATTTCTTCTATAGCTTTTATTTGTGCTGGATTTACCTCTATTCCTCTGTTGGATACAATGAATCCCAAAAATTTACCAGATTGTACACCAAAGGCACATTTTTCTGGGTTGAGTTTCATGTTGTATTTACGTAAAATATCGAAAGTGATAGATAAATGTTGTAGATGATCTACTGCTTGTGTGGATTTTACAAGCATATCATCAATGTAAACTTCCATTGTTTTACCCAGATGTTCTTGGAACATTTTTGTTACTAGTCTTTGATAAGTGGCACCTGCATTTTTTAATCCGAAGGGCATAACTTTATAGCAACAAGTCCCCCGGTTAGTAATAAAAGAAGTTTTTTCTTCATCGATGGGATCCATTTTGATTTGGTTATAACCAGAATATGCATCTAAAAAACTTAATAATTCATGACCCGCGGTTGCATCAATCATTTGATCTATATGTGGCAAGGGAAATGAATCTTTGGGACATGCTTTATTTAAATCAGTATAATCAACACATACCCGCCATTTGCCGTTCTTTTTAGGTACCACTACGGTGTTAGCTAGCCAGTCAGGGTACTTTACCTCTCGTATCGAACCTATATTTAGAAGCTTCTGAATTTCTTCATCGATCACTTGATTTTTGAAAGATCCTTGCTTTCGTTTCTTTTGTTTAATAGGTACGAACGATGGATCTTCATTTAGTTTGTGAGTCATCACTTCTGGCGGGATACCTATCATGTCCGAATGGGACCATGCAAAACAATCTTCATTAGCTTTTAAATAATTGATGAGCGTACCTTTTTGTTCTGGAGTCAGTCTTTCTAATAACTTCACGCCAACGTAAATTTTTCTTTCGGGCTCCTGTTCTGAGATGGGAACAGCCTCGAGTTCTTCAGCAGTTGTTTTGATATATTTTTCTTCTTCTGATTCATGAATAAAATCTGGCATGGAGTCTACGTTCGTATGTTCTGCTTTATTCTTGATGCTCGCAGGATCTTCTTCCGTAACTATTAGAATATCTATTTTTTTGATTCGTAACTGACTAGAAGTTTGTGCCGTACCTGTTTGTTGATAAACCTCTGTTTGATGATTCGCCATTTTTTCTACATCTCTTTTACTTCTAGAGATATTGAGTTAATATTTCTTGAGACTTGTTGGTCGCCCCTGATCTTTCTTATCCCCCATTTGGAAGGGAATTTTATTACTTGATGTAGAGTAGATGGTATTGCTTTCATATCATGAATCCATGGTCTTCCCAGAATGACGTTATAAGCCATCTCCGTATCAATGACTTGAAATTTCGTATTTCTGATAACTCCTTCAGCGTAAGTGTTGAGTTCAATCTCACATTTAGTTATCATTGTTGAGTTGTCAAACCCAGATATGGCTTGAGCCTTTGGAATCAATGCATTTTCTACTAGCATTTCCTCTACAACTTTTATCAAAATAATGTTGACTGAACTACCTGGATCAATCAACACTCTTTTAACATTAGTATCATGAATTAGTAAAGATATTACCAATGCGTCATTGTGTGGAAGTGTTAATCCTCCAAAGTCTGCGTCGTTAAAATATATTTGCTCTTCATTAATTTCTTTTCGAATCCGCTTTCCGTTGGTGTTTGTGATTTTTGAAGTTAACTGGCAGATTATCCCGTTTACTTCTTCTCCTCCGTGTATCACATTAACAGTTCGTTTTGGGGAAGGTGGCTTTGGTGGTTCCTGCCTGTTCTTCATATAAGCCTGTTTACCTTTATCACTGAACAAGTTTGTTAGATAACCCTATTTTAATAAATATTCTATTTCACCTTGTAAGTACCTACAGTCTACCATTCTATGGCCGTGATCGCTATGGAATTCACACCATTGATCGAGGTTCCTCCTGTTAGGGTTGGAACGCATTTCTTTTGGCCATTTAACTTTGTCTCCCATACTTTTTAGTACTGAGATCAGTTCAGTGCTGCTTATGTTAAAGTTATGGTGTCCAATTC